>JAKSZP010013968.1:0-27387 GCA_022478985.1 Massospora cicadina | reverse complement strand
CCTAGAAGGGTCCAAACACGCTAGGTACATGTAGGAAGGGCAGGAACACCCCAGCTGATGGTAAAGAAAGAAACGCTGAGCTGTGCAATACCCAAAACGAATGATAAAGCTGTGGTTAGAAACACAGAAACCATGACAACCAGCCAATACACCCTCTTACTGCTGATGTAGTTTCTGCGTGGAAAAATTCCCATATTTATAATGTAATGGTTGGTCTCTGATGTAGAGAGAGTCTATAACTCCCATTAAACCCTACTAAGGTTTGGGGAAATCCGCATTTTGTAAGAGGCCAACCTTTTTCTAACAGATACATATAGGATTTTATGTCCTTAAGGAAGTAAATGGTGATGCCATCAAAAATTTTAGGTAATTAGATAAACAAGGTGACAATTGTCTTATTGAAGTTAGTGAAGATGATCAACAGAAAAAATTTCAAATAAACATATTTATAAAGAAAGTGAGAGGTCAAAGCAAATTTTTTTCAATAATAAGAGACTACCATCAATGGTAGTACCATACTGCGCGTAGGCAAAAACCTGAGACTTAGATATGAGATATATATTTCCTGTAATGTAATATGATATATCAAAAATAAACTGAACCCTCATTTGCTAATAAACGTAATGAAAATTCCTCATTTATAACATATTGTTTAATTTTTAACGCTGTTGATGTAATGCCTGAGCCTCATCATATGCCTCTTAGAATCAATTTGATCAAGGCCTGCACCCATCATTGATATAAGCTTTGGCTAAGATTAGGGAGAGCGGCTCGCTTAGTTCATTTGGCTTCACTCACATCCTCCCTGTTTCTCCAATTAATACCGACAATTGGGTCATGAGTCATGACACTCATTCAGTGGGATCATAAAGGTTTTTTGGCAATGTCTCAGCCTGGTGCCATTTTGTGATGCCCTCCCAATCAACCTTTCCTAACCTCAACCATTAAAGGTTGTGGGCAGTGAGGTATCCAGTTGTTTAAAACAGATCCACGAGTCCAATCTCAATGCAATATACTAGCCTTGCATTGCCATGCACAATACACCTTTAAATTCCAGCATCCTACCAAGAACATTCTTCTATTTTGAAATGACTACTACTTAACCCTTGTACTATATATATTCTTAAACCTGCTAATTGGCACAACCTGGTTCAAATCAAGTCCACAAATACTCTTAAGCCAGTAATGATGAAGGCAGTAAATTTCTAACCTGGGTAATGACATCGTATTTTCTGGATGAGGCTTATAAGGAGCTCTGTCAGTCTTTGCATAGTTCAGTTGTAACCGGGATCTATTTCTTATTTATATGAGGATGGCCGACCAGGGGACAGACACATCCGATATGTAGGGAAGAGGAAAGCGGGAGACAGAAGAGGGAAAAAAGCGCAAAACAAAGGAAATCAAAAATATGACTTGGCACACTTGGGTGTGGCTGGGGGGCCACGGGTGGTGGGTGACTAGACCTTGAGTGGCATGGCAGCTCAGGGGCTAGTAGGGTGTACCGCCTATGAGGACTGTGAGGTTTTCAATGTCATAGCGAAGGAACCAGATTGGGATCCAGTTGCCCATCCGTTTCTTCCATTTGTGTTGGAGTGATCCAAACAGCCAGGCTTGGAAGTGGTTGACCAAATGGCTGTGGAACCTGATGATGGCTTGGTTGAGATTGAGGAGGATCCCGTTTAAGGCGTCAAGGGTAATTGTGTGAATGGACCATATTGCAATGCTCACAATTAGAGCCCTTAGTGTCTGGGGGATAGGCGAGGCCATGTTGAGTGCCAGGATATCGCGGTATAGTCGGAATTTGGTTGTAGGTGATTGTTGAAACAAGTGCATCACGTTGGCCCAGATATGCGCGGATGGCGGGCACTCTTCCAGGCGGTGTGCTAGTGTGTTGGGTCCGCCACAGATGTCGCATGTCTTGAACATTGAGAAAGTATGGTTGGCTGTTCTAAACGTACGGCGCATGTATCGCCACACTGTGGAGCACACTTGTGGGGATAGGAGGGGGCAGATGACGATGTCCCACACCTGCTTTTGGGTGCGCAAGTTATATGGGACGTCTTGGTAATCTAGGTAGTCAATCTGGGAAATATGAAAGGGTGGTAGTGGGGCAGGCGCGTTAGACACCATTTGTCCCCTGTGGAGTTGCATGTAACCAGTTTGAGGGTGAGTGTCTTCAGATTGCTGTGCATAGGAGAAGATCCAATCCCCTTGTCTTAGGTTGTATAGGATGCATTTGAATTACCAATTGGTGTTGTGAGGTCCAGTGGCGGTTGGATGTGTTGCAAGGTACTTCATCAGAGTTGCAGGGTTGGAAGGGGGACCTCATATGTAATGCCCTTGCGAAATTGGTTTGGGCTGCCTTAGCCCAGTGGGGATGGTGGGTTGGGTGACGTTGTGAATGCTACCCTAGAGCCTAGGATTTGCGTTGCTCTTTCCGTGAAGTGGAGCAGCCCCATACCACCTTTCTTCTGTGGGCCATACATGGTCTCCAGCCTGATAGATGCGCGGTATCCAGACCATAGCCAGTTCTGCAAGAGCTTGTAGACTGCGTTGGTAAAGTTGGTGGAAAAGGGAATCGCGTGGGCAGCAAACCATAACTTTGATAAGATCAGGGTGTTGACTAGCACAACTCTTACGGTTAAACTAGCTTTACTCCTCCGCATACATGTCGTTCTTTTTGTGATGTTGTCCAAAATGTTGGTTTTGATGGTGTCAAGTGCATATCCCCCGGCTTTAAGCCATATTCCCAGATGACGGATTGGGTTGGTGGCGGGGTGGTGTGCAAAGGGTAAACACAGTGGTTTAACTGGCTTGGTTCGTTGTTTTGTGGTTGGATGTGTGGTTGGTTAATTTGTGTAGTGGTGGGAGGGTGGGGCCCAGTTCGAACTGAATTTGCCCATTATAATTACCTCTACTTTCTGTTTGTTCAGCATGGCGTTACCTACTGACTCATACTGGTGAATAATGCGCTCAATCGCCCTAGCATCCCTATTTCTTGAGACTCCAACAACGCAGTCATCAGCAAAGGCTAGCATTTTGGTTGGTAGTTGTCCCTCCAACCTGATTCCAGTGAGCTTTGAGTTTGCTGTCATGGTTGGATGACTTTATAGTAGGAACTGATGCTAAAGACAAGGCTGAGTGACAGGAGGCCCAGAAGGTGAAACTTCAGGCTCTTCCTGACCCGAAACATACCTAAGATTAACGCTGGGTGCAAGCCAAGCATGCCCAAGTTGATACTAATGGGGTGCAAAACGCCTAGCCTCTTATCTCGGCCCAAGCACTAAAATGAACGATTTATGTTATAAATGAATACAGTTCAATTTGGTTGATTGGAGAGCAAGGGTTTGAGTCCCGCTCAAGTTTTGAAATTCTAAGCTCAGGTAAAATATGGCTTCAATCGATTACTCAAGTGAAGGCACTTTTAGTGTATTTTACTAAAATGGATGAAAGCATCTGTTTATTGGAGCGTCAAGGCTTTGGCGCACTTCCGCAGAACCTGAATTTCCCTGGCCCTCTTTAAATATGTTTTTGCGACCAACATTCCTTGTTGGTCGACTTTCTTAAATAAAAACACCCATTATTTTACATTTTTTTTACCAATGGTTCCTTGGGCAAACTTGGTGGTGGACCTCTTTGGGGAGGTCTCCAACCATGTGGGCCACTACCTTTTATCGCAATATACCAAAATCCCAGGTGCTTCCTTGGGCCACCCAGGTCCCCTCCAGATCGAGGCCCCCAAGCCCCCTGATGCCAAGTTACACTTGATTATGGACTCCCCTCTGGGGTCCACTCAAGCTGTGATGTTCCTTAAATACCTGATACTATATGTTGCTCTTTACACCCTTGCATGGGGTACCTTTTTCACAGGCACCGTTTGAGGTGCCTTCCTTCCCATTCTCCTAATAGCTAGTTCCCTAACAATGTGGTTTTGCATCCCACATCACCTTGCTGGGAACGAGAGAGTTACAGACACTCTCTTGACATTAGTTGACCAACCTTTTTTATTATACATGCTTGAGAATTATCCGTGTGGGACTTTCATTATTAGTAAATTGGGTGCGCTGGCCATTTGTCACTACCACGATGGTGCTCACCACAATTTTCTCATTTGGTTTTGTTTTGGTGCATCTCAAAGTTATTCTTGCAACTACCAATTGGGAAGTGCCCACCCTTCTTGCTCAAACCTGGTGGACTTGGACTTTTCATGATTTGGATGTTGTGATTCCCCACCTTTCTCCCAAGATTTACTCAGAAATTCAACAAGCCTTGGCATCCCTTGAGCCAAACCCCTCGTTAAGTAAACATAATCTGTCAGGTTCACGTCCGCTTTTGTGAGGAATAAATCTGTTGTCCCATTTGTCTCCCAATGCGGGCAACTGGGTTTTTGCGGTATTCCGCACTCACCCATGTTTGTGGTGAACAGTGGAGGGCTTGGAGCAGGTCTTGGAGCAGAATGGACTTGAGGAAGCATCACTCCATTCCTTCTTCAAATTTTTTTTCTCTGCATCAAGCAGGTTGGCTGAAGAAAGCATACTTGAGTTTATTCTGCGAATTAGCCCAGGCTTTGCCATTAAGTGATGAGGTTAAAATGTTGTTTCTCTGTTCAACCTTGGACATATTAATGTGAAGCACCCCAATTTAGCAGTTGCCTCCTTCCAATTTCAATCATCTTGTCAAACCCCTTTGGGGTAGTTTCTCCGCCCCAACCCAGAAGGGGCCAGGTAATTTGGCCATCATCAGATTAAATCATATAAATACGGAGGCTGAAAAGTTGCATGCGCCTCTTAGAATGAAGGAATCTTATCCTTCTAATCCTTCTACTTCTTCTATATTTGGAACAGTACAGGGGTCTAGCCCCAAGAATGAGGTAAAGGTTTCAGATAATTCCACTGCGATGATGTCACCCATGGTTGTCCCTATAAATATCGCGTCCTCAACTAGTGATATCTCCTTCAATCGTGAGATGCTTCCCACTGATTTCCTCCTTGTCTCGGCAGAAATTGGGAACATCATAGAGTCTGAACCCAAATTTAACAAAAAAAATGATTCCGATATTGTTTTTTTCTCCCCAACACGTTTCTAAGGTGCATGCCAAGGCATTGGCTCCAAGTTTGGGGGTGATGGCCCTGGATAACAATACACACCGAACCCTTGGAATGAGTGTGGGTTCATTAGAGCCAAAAAATGCGTTTTATAATGTGAGCGATTCATCCCAAAATGAACCGTTTATTTGCTCATATGATCTGGATGAGGACCCTATTTCAGTATATCAGATTACTCCTGAAAAACCCTCGTTTGACCCTACCATGATGAGGGGTTCTCAGGAAGTTGTAAAGGAACTTTGCCACAAATACAAAGATGTATATGCACCTGCAGAAGGTGTGGTAGGATATGTGGCCTCAGTAGTAAGAGTGGCCCACTATCCCTCCCCTTCTATGATTCCAAAACATACCCTGATGGCTTGTTCAAGCCAGAGGAGGAATTTTCTGGTGAGTTGATGTCATTTTCTGCGTTGAATAAATCCCATTCTGGATACTTCTTGTTGACTGCTACCCTTACATCCTCTTATGGAAAGTTTAGCACAACTATTTTGGTGGATACTGGTGCCTCAAATAATTTTATTGACCAAAAACTTGATGGCTACCTTAAGTTGAGTTACTCACCAGGTGGTATGGTTAGAGGTGGGGCTTCTTAAGGTATCCCCACACTAAGTATCATGGAGTCAGTCAATTTCCAGGTAGGTTCTTATCTATCGTCTGACCAGTTTCAAGCTATCAGAAACCTCTTGTTTCCCATCATTTTGGGTGTTGAGTGGTGGCGGAAGTTTGACGTCAGAACTAATTTGAAAGAAAACACTTTATCCTTGTCTTTGAAAAATGGTTCACCAGTTAATTGTTCCTCTGTCTGAGGATAACGCCCAAGCAAATTACCCCAATGGCCCAATGTTCCCAGTCCATATCTTGCCCCTTTGCTGAAACCCACCGTGAGACTTTCCTTACCTTCTTGTTTGGAGGCTTTAGAATCTTCTTTTGATGCAGCTTCAGCTAGTATGCTACCAGAACATTCCAAGTTTGATTGTGAATTTAAACTCACTGTGGATCTGGTGTGTATTTCTTCCCCCATATACCCATTGACTGTCCAGGAGGAGGAGGTTTTATATGTATGGGTGAAGGAGCAGTTGGCCAAAGGTGCCATCTTTCAGCGTACCTCCCCTGTTTGCTCCCCACTCCTCTTTGTGGATAAAGCTGAAGGAACTTTACGTCCATATGTCGATTATGGAAATTTAAACAATGTGACTGTACCTGACCTCCATCCCATCTCCTTAGATTCCCAGATTGCACGCTATGTTGAAAAGGCAAAAGTTTTCTCCAAGTTAGATTGCCTCGATGCATTCAATCAAATCCGGATAAAGAAGGGCCAGGAGTGGTTAAACGCATTGTGTACCAGAAAAGGGATTTTATAGTTCTGGGTTATGCCCTTTGGGCTTAATAATGCCCCTGCCATCTTTCAATGCCGCATTGATGCTGCATTGGGAGACTTGTCGGGGGTATGTGCTTTTGCCTACATGGATGACATCCTAGTGTTTTCCCCCGATCAGGAGTCACATGCAGTACACCTTTGACAAGTAGTGGAGAGATTGAGGGCTGCTTGCCTTACCCTCAAGATTAGTATATGCGAATTCTTCAAGTCCCAGGTTACTTTTCTGGGCAACGTCGTTTTTGACCAGGGCCATATGATAACTCCAGACAAGGAGAAGGCTATTCGTGAGTGGCCTACCCCCACCTCTGTCAAAGAATTGAAGAGCTTTTTGGGGACGTGTACGTTCCTCAAGAAGTTCACACCCAATCTCTCCGAGGTGGCAGCTCCCTTATATAAGACTAGTGGGGCCAAGGTGCTTCAGTGGTCCCCCATTTTGGAGGATGCTTTCCAAGCGTTGAAGTGCACCTTGTTATCCACATCCATCCTTCGCCATGTTGACCCTGCAAAGGAGTTCATTGTGCCCTCAGATGCTTCCAACTTCGCCATTGCAGCTGCCCTGTTACAGGTGGGTGAAGATGGGTCCAAGCATCCTGTGGGATATTTTTCTAGGAAAATGTCTCTGTATGAGTTAAATTACGCTGTATATGACAAGGAGTTATTGACAGTGGTGGAGGCGCTGATTTATTGGCGTCACCATTTACATGGCTCCTCCCAACCATTCTGGGTATGCACAGACCACTGAGCCCTGTTGTACTGCTGTGCTCCACATGTTCTTACACCACGTCAGACCCGGAGGCATGAGACCCTGGCTCTATTTACATTTTCCTATGAGTTCACCAAGGGCAAGGAGAATGGTTTGGCGGATGCTTTGAGCCGCAACCCTGCTTTGGCTCCCAATCCAAAGGAGGTAGAGATTCACAACCCCTGGTTGATGATTCCACTGATTATGATTCTGCCACAGCTTCCTAAGTCCATGGTACATACGCCAGCGCTCATGCCTCTGGAAAATGCATCAGAATATAATATGTTTAGAAAGGTAGTTCTTTCTCAGCCGTTATCAGCTGAATATGCTGTTGTTCTCGCTAAGAGCGCCCTGAATCAGGAGGACTTATCCAGGTGTTATCACGTGAAGGATGAGATGGTTTGGTTTCAGGGTCGTTTATGGGTTCCTGCTGGACCACTGCGCCTGGAGATCATCCAGGACCATCATGACGGAATCACTGTTGGTCATCCTGGGAAAGCAAAGATCTTTGAGTTGATACGACGCACTTACAATTGGAAGGGCTTGCCTGTTCATGTAGGGCGGTACTGTAAAGAGTGCCTGATCTGCAATAAAATAAAACCCAATTGGCAACCTTTAGCAGGGTTGCTGGTAACAGTCCAAAAGGCTAAAGGGCCCTGGACTTCCCTATCAGTGGATTTCATTGTGGAGTTACCCATTTCAGAGGGGGTATGATGCAATCATGGTGGTGGTGGACCGCTTTACAAAGTTCGCCCACTTTATTCCTTGCAGAACAACTATAACTACTGCTGAGATGGCCAGGCTCTTCGTCGCCATGTATTTGCACTTCATTGGTTCCTCAAGAGATTATTAGTGACCGGGGACCCCAGTTCACCTCCATCTTTTTGGAAGAGTTGTGTAAAACTCTTCAGATTCGCCCCTGCCGTTCAACTGCATATCACCCCCAATCAGATGGGCAGACTGAGCGAGTGAACCAGTGCTTGGAACAATTTCTGCTTTGTTACACCACCGCAGACCATTTAGATTGGGTTCCTCACCTTCCCATGGCTCAGTTTAGCTACAACAACACTTTGCATTCATCAATTGGTTGTTCTTACTTTTTTGCTAACCATGGCTTTAACCCTGTCTTTAAAATGGAGCCCAGCTGTGGTTCCAAAGTGGAAACGGTGCTGGACTTTTCTAAGACTCTCAAGAAGGTCCATCAAGGGGTGTCCACAAGTTTGGAGTCGGCTATGCTGGTTTATAAGGAGAATGCTGATGAGAAGCGCTGAGTGTGTCCAGCATACAAGGAAGGGGATCTCGTGATGCTTGATGCTCGCAACATCCCTATCAAGCAGCCATGCAAAAAGTTGGGTACAAAGAGGATTGGTCCTTACCGTGTAGTTAGAAAGGTGGGACATGCCTCATACCAGTTGGATCTTTCCTCCGCGTTTTGGATCTTCTCCATCTTTCATGAAAGCAAGTTAACATTGTTTGAGGGCCCTCATCCTGTGACTCCTAAGGCTTATCTTGTAAATGGGGCACCGGAATGGGAAGTGGAGGAAAAAAGTAGCCTCCCGTCAGGTTAAGCGACGCCTTAAGTACCTGGTATCCTGGAAAGGGTTTGAAGCAGCAGAGAACAGTTGGGTGCCAGCATGAGATTGTGACATGCCCAAGACCTGATCGAACCCTTATAATCATTTTTTTGAGGCTGCAAGATCTCAGCCTAAGCCAGCCGTTGCTGCTATGAAGTTGCCACCAGCACATAAGAACTTCTCCTTAGCAAACGCCCCTGGAGGGGGTGGAGCCCAAGAAGGATAAGAGGCTAATGTCATGGTTGGATGACTTTATAGTATGAACTGATGCTAAATACAAGGCTGGGTGACAGGAGGCCCAGAAGGTGAAGCTTCAGGCTCTTCCTGACCTGAAACACACCTTAGATTAACGCTGGGTGCAAGCCAAGAATGCCCAGGTTGATACTAATGGGGTGCAAAACGCCTAGCCTCTTATCTCGGCCCAGGCACTAAAATTAATGACTACATTATAAATGAAGATGGTTTGAGTTTGTTGATTGAGAGCAAGGGTTTGAGTCCCGCTCAAGTTATGAAATTTTAAGCTCAGTTAAAATACGGCTTTAATTGATTACTCAAGTGGAGGCACTTTTGGTGTATTTTACTAAAATGGATGAAATCATCTGTTTATTGGAGTGTCAAGGCTTGGGCGCACTTCTGCAGAACATGAATTTTCATGGCCCACTTTAAATATGTTTTTGCGACCAACATTCCTTGTTGGTCGACTTTCTTAAATAAAAACACCTATTATTTTACATTTTTTACCAATGGTTCCTTGGGCAAACTTGGTGGTGGACCTCTTTGGGGAGGTCTCCAACCATGTGGGCCACTACCTTTTATCGCAATAACCAAAATCCCAGATGCTTCCTTGGGCCACCCAGGTCCCCTCCAGATCGAGGCCCCCAAGCCCCCTGATGCCAAGTTACACTTGATTATGGACTCCCCTCTGGGGTCCACTCAAGATGTGATGTTCCTTGCTTACCTAATACTATATGTTGCTCTAACACCCTTGCATGGGGTACCTTTTTCACAGGCACCGTTTGAGGTGCCTTCCTTCCCATTCTCCTAATAGCTAGTTCCCTAGCAATGTGGGTTTGCATCCCAAATCACCTTGCTGGGAACGAGAGAGTTACAGACACTCTCTTGACATTTGCAATGTGGAGGAGGGGGTCAAGGGTAAAATTGTATAGTAGGGGGCTAAGCGGGTCACCTTGTTTAAGGCACCTTTAAGGGTGATGGTGTCGGTTAGGAAGCCTGGGCCTCTGATTGCAAACCTGGCTGAGCTCATTAAGAGGAGCGCCCAGTTTATAAAGCGGGGTAGTAGGTTGAAAGCCTTTAGGCACTGTTCTAGGTAACCCCAGTGCCTCGGTTGTATGCTTTCTTTTGGTCCAGGAAAGCAAGGGCGCGTGTGGATTAGCCAGGCAGATGTTGGCAATTGAGTGGATGTTATCCCAAATTGAGCGATTTGGGATGAAGCCAAACTGATGGGGGGAGAGGGCTGTCTGAGCAATGCAACCTGACGTTTGGCTAGGATTTTAGTTAGTGTTTTGGTGTCAGTATTGATGAGAGCAATTGGACGCCAGTTGTTTAGGTCTGTCTGGTCTCCTTTTTTGAAGAGTGTGACCACATACGCATCTTGGCCACCAGGTAGTAGGGATGTGTCTTCCAAGCACTTATTCATAGTTGTCAGTAGTATTGGAGCGATATATTCAAAAATATTTTTGAAAAATTCATATGGTAGGCCATCAGGCCCAGGTATTTATTGCGCGGGTTGATCTTATTACCTCCCATAGTTCATCTTTAGTGATGGGTGCTACAAGGTCTGGCTGACCAGCTATAGTGTCAATATTAGCAGATGATATAAATTTTTAATATCTCTAGGTGATGCAAAATCCGCCGTGTACAGGTCAGTGTAAAATTGGTGTAATTCAGCTGATATTTCCAATGGTGTGGATGCCAGTGTGTCATCTGCTCAGCGGACCTGTGTGCAAGTCACCAAAGTTGAAATTGGTTTAAAATGGCGGAAAAATTGGGCCATGTGAGTTTCTCCGGATAAAATATATTTTGATTTGTAGCACACTTCAGTGTAATGCTGGTGTTTTCTAAAGAGGGAGTTTACCTGTGTGGATAGTTGGAACCACAGGTGGCCCCATTGGGGGGTGTATCCCTCGAAAGGTGTGTTGTTTTCTAAGTGTTGAAGCTTTCTGATAGCTTTGTTGATTGTCACAGACATCACGGCTGTTTTCTGGAGTTCAGGTGACAGGCTTTCTTGGTTGCATGAGCCTTGAATATTTCCCACTCAGCTATAGGGTTCCCGTTGGGTGTTCATCTTTCTTGCTAAGTTGTTAGCACCGTCTCAATCCAAAGTTTAAGCTCCAGAAGATGGATGGTGCTCAGGTGAACTCTGTGCCAGGTTGGTGGCTTTTTGTATCTTTCTGAGGATGATAACGCTATTGAGACCATCCGGTGGTTGGAGAATGGGATAATTGTTGTTGTAAAGTCTGATACTTGGTGCCATAAGTCTATAGGGGCGAGCATCAGGTCAATCTGGGTCATTGAGACCAGCTGGTTATTGTTGTGGTGGGGCCTCGTCATGTTGGCTAGGGTGGGGGCTTGTATGGGAAAGGTGTCACATAGGCCCAGCGTTGCCTTTAGTATGTGTAGATCTGTGTGGCTGCGAGGTATAGCCTTAGACTTGGGCCAGCGGTCAGTAATGGTATTAAGCCAGCAGTTGAAATCTCCTGCAAAAAACTTTGCCTCAGGGAAAGGGATTGAGAGGATATTAGAGAAAAAATTTTGGCGGTCGTTTGGGTCATTTGGGGCATATACACATGCCACGGCGAAATTTTCTCCATTCCACTTGAGGTCCACAAGAAGCAGCCATCCTTCCAGGTGTAAGGATGTGCTTTGGATATTTACTGTAGGGTCATTATTTGTTTGAATTACCACCACACAGTGATATGTCTAAAAGGATTTGGCTGGAAGGAGCATGGTTGACCATGACTCCTCCTCCCCTGGTGGACAGTGGGGTTCTTGGATGGCCAAGATGTCCACGGGGATATTGTGCAGGAAAGCCATTTTTTTGGCCCACGATGTGGGAGCCTTGGCTCCCGCGATGTTGAGCATCCCTATGTTGATTGCGGTAGTCCACACATCAGGAACGCTGGGGCGACCCACTGAGGTCGCTCAGTTCCTTATCATGGGTCATACTGCAAGTATGGGGCCGATTATCCAGATTGGTTCCAGTGTGTTGGTTGGTGGTCTTAGTACTAGATTTGTTCAGTTTCTTCTGGCTCGGATTACTCCATGGATTTTGGGTCTGGTGTGGGTGGCTTTTGCCCCATCAGCAAAAAAAATTTTCCGCTTGCCTGTGGGTTTGATGGGCAGAAACTAGGAGTTGGGGTGGTTGGGTTTTGTGCATAAGTGTTGTCACATTGTGATTGGCTGAAATGGTCTTCCATATCATTGCTTATCACACGTGACTGGCTGGGAGGATCCACAGTGGTGTAGGGTGGATCTGCTCCCGCTTGGTGGAGGTGTTTGATTGGTTGGTTGTGTCCAAAAAATTCATCATTTTGGTTGCGTTGGGTTATATATGGGGGATCTGATTGGTTATTCTGCTGTGCTGCCATGGCATCCACCTGAATCTATTCCAGGGAAATTGTGGTGTGGGTTTGGGTCTCGGCGGAACTTGTGGCCTGCTTGCAGGCGGTCTGTGCACAACGGCAGTCCTTGCACAAAACAGGCTTGACCAAAGCGACATTGGCTCTTTTTCCCCAATAAAAGGTGAAAGTGGAGTCCTTAATTTTGCCAAAAGTTGGGCTTGTTTTATCCATATTGTCCTCACAAAATTCTGGTGCTTTAATACCACACTTGATGGGGCACGCGTGATCTTTTTGGCCTATAGCTGAGCAGAAGTCGCGGATAGGTGGGGTGTGTTCTGGTGTGATATGGAAGGGGCGAGATATGCTGCCATTGATGAGGTTGATGGTCACCGTGCAGGGAATGAGGGTGATATCCTCTACCACGTCCTGATTGGGTTAAATAATGGCTATTGCCTTCCCTGTACACAGGTGGGGCAGGAGGGGGAATTTCTCAAATTCAAACTGTTTGATTATGCCATAACCTTTGAGGCCCCCGCGGAGCTCATCTGTGAGGATATCATGGTGCACGGTGCTCAGGAGTCAGTCAAATATGATTTTCTAGGTCATTTGCCTCATTCCATCATGTGTGCACTGTGCGGATGGTGCGCTCTTCATTGTTAATCTTTACAGAGAATACAATTTTTGCTGCTTCCACCGCTTTTTCTGCGGACATGAACCCGACGTCCACCTATCCTCTATGTAAATTTTTATAATTACTGAGACGGTGTTTGGGAAAGTTGCGGAGAAGGCCTCCCCCATTTTTTCCCATAATTCAAGGGAAGTATTGCTGACCATAATTCTAAGGCCATGCTCAAGGGAGGACAGAGGTTGGGAGTGTACTATTTTTGTGTATGCGCCCATTTTTTGCAGGAATTGCAAAACTCCAGGTGTGGTGCTGTACTCACCCTTTTTGGTGGGAGGGTGTATCAAAATTCCACCGGGGCATTTTTCCCCGGTGGGTTAGGAGGGCTTTGGGCCTTTTGTTCTGGCCACTGTCACCCAACTGGTGTTGTTACAGACAAATTTGCTCATATTCCTGGTTGATTGTCAATCTCGGAGAAATTGCATAAAATTGTGTTACTAAAAGTGATAGTAACAGGAAAGAAAAGCTGTAACTGGGATCTAAAGTTTAGTTTATTTATATGGTATTAAATCTTTCTGCTATCTTAATATTCTTTATTGAGATACATTTCACCGCAGTACTTATCTAATAAGGTGCCTAAAATATTATTTAGGTAAAAATGAATTATCAAACTACTTTATCAGATACAATGGAATTTTTTTTAATTATAAATTTATTGTGAGGAAGGCCAACCATGGGATGGACACTTCCAAATTTGACCCAAAAGAGACAAAACTTTCTAACAGGGAAGGCACCCCAGAGAAGCGATTCTATCTCTTGTTGCCAGCGGGAACGCCACTATGGGGAGGGGGAGGGAACATGTGAGGGGGCTGTAGCCACAATTGAACACGTGTGGAGGAAAGGGTCTTATTTGATGAACCAAACTGGGAACCAGGAGGAGACCAGCTGTCAGCAACGCGGTGGGAGGTATCCAAATATCCACGCCTAAAAGTGGTCCACCAAATGAGACTAGAATCTGTGGACAGCTTCTGGGAGGGTGGGGTGGAGCCTACGATGGCATTATGACAATCGTGTGGATAGTCCACATGGCGATTGCAACCACCAGAGCACAGAGGGTGGGTAGAAGGGGAGAGGCCATTGATAAAGCAAACATATCTCTTAACAGACTGAAGGGATGTGTTTGATCCTGGCCAAGCAGACGTTGAGCTTCGCGCCATATCACTCTAGAGGTAGGACACTTCTTCATGCAGTGGAACAGCGTTCCATACTGGCCACACACGACGCAGGATGAGTGTAAAGCGTTAGAGCGCTCAGCCATATGGTACACCCGCCTCAGGCAGCGCCACACATGGGAACGTATTTGAGGCTGCAACAGAGGATGGTGTGCATATTTCCAAATAGTCTTCTGAGTTTCAATGGAGTCTGGGATGTCCATCATGTCCAGGTAGTCCACCCTGGATAGGACATGGGGCCATGTGGGGATCACGCCATCTTGGATGGGTAGCCCCTGTACCTCTTGTGTGAACTGAGGAGAGGGGCGGCCTCTCTGGGCTGTGTGTCCGCTAATACAAACTCTCCACTCAGCGCTCCACATAGAGAGGAGAGATTCATTTGTAGTGGGTTTTAGTCCCGTGAGGACCTGTGGCCGATGGGTGTGAAGCCAGGTATTTCATCAAGGAGTGAGGGTTTGATGGATTGTTAAGGCCCAAAGTGTGGGAGAAGTTGGAGTAATCCGCGCGGGACCAGTGTTGGGAGGGGAGCATAGGGGCGGTGACGGCCGCAATCCAGGTGCCCAGGATCTTGGCAGTATGGGCTTTGAAGTCAAGCAGGCCCAAGCCACCATGATGATGAGGGCCAAACATGACCTCTAGCCATACTGGTGGTGGGCGGCCTGACCAAAGCCATCCTTGCAGAAGGGCATACAAAGATTTGAAAAAGCCTGGGGAGAATGGGATGGCGTGAGCTCCAAAACAAACTTTGGAGAGGAGCATAGAGTTGGCTAAAACAACCCTGCCAGTAAGGGAAGTAGGGTGGGCTCTGAGGGAGGTGATGCGCTTCATCACGTTGTCTATAATACGACTTTCCAATACTGCTGATGCGTACCGCCTGCCTCCACCCACACTCCCAGATGGCGGATGGGCCCTATGGTAGGGCGTGGCATGAAGGGGAGCACTAATGGGGTGGTGTGGGGTGAGCAGGGAGGGCGAGCACGTGTGTAAGCAGATGGGCCGGGCTGGGCACTGGTTGCTGAGGCCCAGCAGTTTTGATACTGACTAAGGAGGATGATTTTGGTTTTGGAAGTGTTCAGTGCAGCATTACTTACCCAGGAATACTCCTGTATTAGAGCTTCAAGCGCGCGTTCATCTTTATTATTAGACACCCCAACCACACAGTCATCTGCAAACGCCATCATCTTGACTGGGGCTTGGCCTGGTACATGGACCCCAGTGAGTTGGGCATTCACGTTTTGAAGTAGTGGGTCAAGGCTGAAGATGTATAAGAGTGGACTAAGGGGGTCCCCTTGTTGTAAGCCCCTTTAAGGGCGGACTACTTCCGTTAGGAAGCCAGGGCCATGCACTGCCATTGTTGCAGATTCCGTGAGCAGCATTACCCAGTTGATGAAGCGAGGAGGTAGGCGGAATTGATGGAGGCAGGCCCTGAGGTATTCTCAGTTTACTCTATCATAGGCCTTCTGTTGGTCCAAGAATACAAGTGCCCCAGAGGCTGTGGACTGGCATGCGTTAGCCACAGAGTGCACGTTGTCCCAAATTGACCTTCTGGGTATGAACCTGAATTGTTCTAGGGAGATGGTGGCAGATGCTACAATCCCTAAACGGTTAGCCATGATTTTTGTTAAAATTTTTGTATCCGTGTTAGTTAAAGAAATGGGGCGCCAGTTGGCTAAGTCTAGCTTGTCTCCTTTTTTTGAAAAGTGTGACGGTGAAGGCTTCTTGTCCTCCTGGTAGGAGGCGCGTTTCCAGAAGGCTCTGGTTAAGTGAGTCAAGCAGCAGTGGGGATATATATTTGAAGTACTTTTTATAGAATTCATATGAAAGGGCCATCTGGGCCTGGGCATTTCTGATTTGGTGCACCGCGGATGGCTGTCCATAGTTCATTCGGAGTAATCAAATTCATTATTTCTGGGTATCAATAAATGGTGCAGATGTGGGTTTGGTTGAAAAATTCCGCCACTTTGGCTGGCTGAATTGGATCAGATCGGTATAACTTGGATTAATACTTTTATATTTTGATTGCCACTTCAGATGGTGTATCCGCAATGGAATCATCCGATCTTTGCACCTGTGTGCAGGCCACGCTCTGGCGTGATGTGAAGAAATTTTTAAAAAAATATTTGGTGCACTTGTTGCCCTCTGTAATATATTTGGCCCTGTACTGAACACAAACCCAATGTTTATGTTGCCATATGAGCGCGTTGAGGTGGGCAGCTGCTTCCGCCCACTTCCAGCCCCATGCAGGGCTGTAGCCTGTAGCTGGGATGTTGGACTCCAGGTGTGCCAACTCTGCCAGAGTGCGCAAAATGATGGCCATTGTGGCTCATGAGCGTCAGGAGGAGAGGTGGCGAGAGTGGCGGATGGTATCCTCTTTGAAGGCTGACCATGTGGAGATGGGGTCCACACAAAATGGTGTAACAATCTCTTTTGCCAAAATTGCTGATTCCACCCAAGTGGAAAATCCTGGCGACGCAAGTTCAGGAGGGCGGAGTTTGCACCAATGTGGGGCCTTAGCCACTGTGACAGGTAGGTGGTAGGTTATCAAGACCAGCTGGTGGTCGGAGAATTCAATTTTTGTTGTTTGGAAGTGGGAAATATGAGGTTGGAATTTCGCTGGCATGAGGATAAGGTCAATGTGGGTCATGGACCTTAATTGGCCGTTGTGGATGTGGGGCGCGTCATGTTTTCAAGCAGCAGGGCTTGCCACAGCAGCGGATCTATTAACCCAAGGGTGGCCTTTAGAACGCGAAGTTCTACGTGACCCTGGGGCGTGGGAGGAGGAAGGCCAACGGTCCATGGGTGTGTTTAGCCAACAGTTCATGTTGCCAACTACAAAAGGGTCTGGGGGTAACAGGAGGGATTTGACTCATGAGAAAAATTCCTGACGCTCTCATGCACAGGTTGGGGCATAGATGTTGATGATAGCATGCACCATGTCAGCCCACGAGAAAGTGACAATGAGGACTCAGCCATTGAGGAAGGATTCTGATGATAGAAATTTGAAAAACTTGCTTTTTTGAACTAGCACACCACAGTACTCTGACCAAAAGGATAGGTAAGGGAGAATCATGGTTTTCCAAGCATCCTTGGAACCTCGCGGACAGTAGAACTCTTGGATGGCCATGATATCCATGGGTAAATTTTTTTGTAAAAAACTCAGTTTCCTAGCCTGGGACGGCGAGGCCTTGAGTCCAGCAATATTTAACGTCCCTAAAGTGAAGGTTTCCCCATCACACCTTAGGTGTGAGGGGGTGGGCACCCAGGCCCACTAGCTTCCTCTAGATCCCCATGGTCCTTCACGGCAGCGCGGGTGTTTGCAGCAACACTATTGGTAGTTTTGTTAATTTTAGCAGAAAGGTTCGCGTTGGCTTTTGCCTTCACTTTTTGTTTCCCCGACGTCAAACAAATTTTTTGTGGTGTGTATGAGTTTGGTGCACCAACGTTTGGGTCAAAAAAAATTTTAGTTAGGTTGGACCCCAAGTCAGTTTCAACCAGAGCTTGGTTGCAAAGATCGAGTGAGATAGAGTCACCCATCAGATCCTCAGATTGGGTGGCCCAATTGGCATGGGCTTCCCAATCTAATTGGTTGAGGGATTCCCAAGTTGCTTCCGCCATGAAGGTTTTGATTTCCTCCTGGCATTGGGAGTGTGGGATAGCGGTGGTGACTTTGGCCACTTCCTTAGCCATGGCTCTGCGGGCCTGCTTGGCCTTCTTCTGCTCTTGTGGGGAGATAGGCTTTACCAGTAGGTAGCAGCCTTGTGCTCCCCACGGGAAAGCCTCTTTGGTGCTTGTGGTTGGTTTGTAGTGCGCCTCTCCGCTGGCCATGGCCACTGAGGGGTGCTCTTGGAATGTGATGCCCTCCTTGGTGGGGCATGCATGTGCCTTATGGCCAAATGCATTACAGTGGGTGCAGATGGGGGGTGCGCTGTCCACGGTTACCCGGAAAGGGTGGGTGGTATGCCCTTCAATATTGATATATGTGGAGTGCGGGATCTGGGTTAGGTCCTTTGCAATTTCCTCAGTTGGGGTCAGAACTGCGATGGCTTTGCCGGTGCACAGGTGTGGCATCAGCATAAAGCGTTACGTCTCAAAATATTGTATTTCGCTATATATGGTGAGACCATCATTAAGGTGCTGCTCCAAAATGGCACGTTTTAACGTAGTAGGCAAAAAGTCAAATGTGAGGAAGATTTGGTTGGATTTTGTCCATCTGGTGCATTTGGTTTTGATGCCCCATTGCAATTTGGGGAGGTCAATCACTACACGCACCACAGCAGCTTCATCTGCTGCCTCCTTGTTTTAAAAACTGAGGTCCAGCCAACTGTGCGACATGGAGTGAGGTGCGACATACACCATGGTTGGGAAAAAAGTGTGCACATCCCCACAAAATTTTTCCCATAAAGCTGTTTGTTGGTTGTCCAGAAACACACAGACTACATATTCCACCAACAAGAGTGGTTGGGAGTGCGGCGCGTTGATGTACTGGTTGCATTGTGCTTGCCAAGCGAGGATTTCTGGGGAAATAGTGACCTCCAGTTTTTTTATTTTTTTCTATTCCGCCAGTTTCTCCAGGACGTTTTTGAACGTTTGAGGCCGTGGGCCTACCACCTGCTCCTCTTACCTTACTTGCCCAACTGCTCCCTGACATGGGCGCAGACTAATCTCCTCTGTGAGATTATCAAACTAGAATCAGACTTGAATTGAATAAGTTGCTTAAGTGATTGCAACGAGAGAGAAAAGTTGATACAATGGAATATTGAACCATCAAGTTCTGCTCCAAGTCTTAATCAATTCTTAATAATAAATATTCTAGTATACCGTCATATCTCTGATTTGGCTAGCACTTTATATAGGACCAGTTATCTTCTTAATAAAATAGTTTGAACCCTCTTATGTTTTTATTACAATTAAATATCACTTGGTACTTCTGAACTTAGAATTGGGTATGTCCCTTCATACATATGAAAAAGGAACATTTTTACCTGTCTCTGAGGATAATTTTTTATTATCAGTCCTCATTGTGACCTCTGAACTACGTCATGGTTAAGTCATACTGTATTAACAATAAGTATCGCTTAACTTTAAGTCAAGTCCTACTAACTGACCACCTATACAAAATTTAAAAGGACTGCCTTAAGATAATTCACGCTACCATTGCAAAGCTCATGGCTCAAAAAATAAATAGCATCTTTGCATCTGATAGACTTTAAAAATCAGCGTGGAAGCAATCAGCCAAGGCAATGATTTGTTAGTATTAAGTAGAGTGATCTTCAGGATATATTGATACAATTTATCTTGTTCTTCATATTTGCTTCAAGTTTCAAAAGATTTTGATTGAGTTTATCAATTCACTAAAGGCATATACAGCAGGATCATTGTTGTTCTCATAAGTGCATACATAAAGGTTTCTTAAAGAAAGCTTCAGGATGGAATCCAGAGTGTCCATCTGACTTTTCATGGCATTAGTGTCATCTTGTAGAACCTTGACATGGGTCTTAAGAGTGTTGATTTAAGCTTTCACAGAGAATCAGAGTTTGCGTAGCCCTTAAAAGTCATATTTAAAGCGTTTGATGTGTAAGTTGTGTTTATCCTTAAATAACTTTTAGTATAAGTCTGGGCG
Organism: Massospora cicadina; assembly: GCA_022478985.1. NCBI lineage: Eukaryota > Fungi > Entomophthoromycota > Entomophthoromycetes > Entomophthorales > Entomophthoraceae > Massospora > Massospora cicadina. Next base: position 7,533 of record JAKSZP010013968.1, on the reverse strand, counting down.
CGGTTGAAAGGTCTCATTGGACAAGCCTTGCTTGATGTCATTGCAGTAAGCCTTATTATATTTTTTCAATTGTGAGAGTCTTCTTGTTGACAGATGTGACATTGAGAGATTATTTAGCTTCAAGTTCACAAACGCAAAACAAGGTTTATTCTGATTTATCCTCAAGGATCTGGTGCAATCTTCATCCTTCTGCTTAGTGGATGATACTTTGGTGCCATTAGGTGCGCTAGATGATGATTTAAGAGTCTGGATCCTGAATCAGAAAAGGTTTTGTTCTGTGCATCTTTGAGGTGTAGGCCAGACAAGCTGTAAAGCTTCTTGAGAGATTGACACAGTTAAGCTATGAGTGCTTCCTTCTCCAAGATAATAATTGTAAACTTAGTGCCGTACAGGGGTCCCAGTAGTGAGCACCACTTGTAGGAATCTTGGCTAGTTAGGTTGGTTGCTTGGTGCAATCCCAGAATTCCCAAATTATGACAGGAGCATTTTAAAGACTCTTGGAACTGATGGCTACTCAATTGAGCACCAATTGTTACTTTTTGGAAAGCTTTGCACAAAAATCCTCTTTCTGGGATGATCGCCATTCTTAAGATCTGAAACTATCTAATATAGCTTTTTACTGATCTCTTGATTTTCTTGCACAGGTTCTTTACATGTGCAACAAATAATCATTGATAAATAATCTTATAAATATGTGGGTGATTAATACTAGTATATGCTATTGTCCAGTTGAGCGTTTCACCACCAGATATTCCTCCTGCTTAGGATCCTCCTTGGAACAGGCACAACAATTTTTTTTCAACACACTGGAGAACGTAATAAATAATCTCTATAGACAACAAGGGAATTCTCTTCCTATAAAATTCTCTTCTGAATTTGGAACTTCTGGATAACAACATAAATTAACTTACTGGCAGCAAATTAGAGGTTCTAAGGGAAATTTTATCATAAAACTTGACTCCAAATTCCGATTTAGAGGTCTCTCCTTAGTCTTATCCAGCAATTATAGTTCAGTGGTATTCTTGGTGAACTTATATCCCTTTCTTCTGCTGAGCTTATCTAGGACTAGGTTTAGAGGTTCTTCTCTCCCTTGATGCAGGAACCGCGGAGACTTGATATAATATTTAGCTTCAGGGATATCTGATCATGTACTCTAATCTCAAGAGTACCAAAAATACAGCAGATGTATAATAAAATTATATATAATTATCTACAATATCCTGCTATATTTAATGATTTACAAGGGAATTTATAGGGGATTAGCTCCCAACTCTTCTGTTGACTCCTTATTGGGAATGGCAGCCATTGCTGATGAATTAACCCTCCAGGTTAATGCAAAATGATGAACTTCCTCATCTGTTCAGTGGGGTTTTTTCCCCTACTAAAAACGCAACACTCTTGGGTTAAATTAAATAACATGTCCCAACACCTTCATTCAAACATAGTTATTCTTCTTATAAAGTTATCAACCTGTTAAGTAATGGGACATTTACCCATAACCAGTAAGTCATGAAACCTGAAAAGATTATATTGCAGTTGCTATTACAGGCGGCATCAAACACCTAGCAACTCAAATATTCCCTAAGTCAATCAATGATAAAACCCAATTGACTTTTAAAAGACAATTTAATTTTAAATATTAAAATTGACAACTTAATTTCTTGTTTATTGCAAGGGAAAAACCTGATAAAACATTATTGATCTGGTGAATCAAACCTCAACAGATTAATGGTTATTTATCTATAATTTGCCAAACAATAGTCATTGTATATATAAGAAATATCTCCCTTATCCACTAAAGAGCCTCATCCCCTTGTGGATAATTAGATATATAATCTTGCTCAGGAGAGATATTATGGTCATATCCAAAATTTCAACAAGTGGTATGCTTAGTACTTTGTAGCTGCTTAAGAGAGGAGACCAAAGTTGACCTTCTAAATTCACTAAATAAAAATCTGTTGGTAGAGGGAAGAAATTATGTTGATAGTCATTAAGAATAAAATATATTTTTATTTAATACCAATAAAATGCATATATATTTTCAGTATAAAATTATATTCAAAAGGGATAAATAAGGATAAGCAATTTAAAGAGATGTGAAACTTCTTGTCAAAGGATATTGAAAATCTCAAGTAAATAAGGGGTATCGCACATGCAAGGGGAGGCATGTCAAACTTTTTCTGATGGCATGTGTTTTATAAAGATTGTATAGCCCTAGATACATAGTTGTGTTTATATATTGATACCAGCTTATTGTATTGATCCACTGATACGTATGATGAATTCAAATTTATAACCAGGAGGGTTTTATTGGACTATATTATTAGAGCATTTGTTTGAGGTTTGGAAAAATGTATTATTCTGAAATAATAGAATCTTGTTCAGAATTAATCAAAGTTTCAAACAAAAATTGCAAATTATTACAACTCATCTGGCTGTGACCAATCAACTGGAGGCTAACTATTTTATCTTTTCAATATTCAGGCCTTAGTCAATTGGTAGCAAGGTAGTTGCTATCATAAATTATAGGTTTCATTATCTTAGCTAATCAGGTGGGACAAAAAATACTTAAACTTGTCTTAAACCCACTGACGCCTATAAAAAGGGCTAGTTTTAGCGCAAAATCTTTACCTAAATTGATGGTAGTATTAAAATATAAAATTTTAACTAATTTACTCAGCTTTGCTTGGGTTTACAGTTTACCAAATGATTTTAATAATTTATCTTCTTTTTATATTGGTAGATGGCCATTAATAAGTTTGGAAACCATTAAACCTATTGAATATTTCAACCACCAACCACTTAGCCAAAATTTAATAAAAATTAAATTATCTAAATTATCAATCAGCTAGCTAAAACCAATTATACTATCAAATTGACCAAAAACTATCAACACTCACTCAAACTAATTGTTAGACTCATATAAAACCAAAACCCACCACCTGATTATTAAACCCTATTTTTTAAAAAAATTATATCATTAATTGAATAATGATAATAGAGAAGATAAATTATTTTTTCCTAGCCAGAACAGGTTTTGTATCTGTTATGGCATTTTTACCCCAAAATAACTTGTGTTACAGGTGTGCGCAAAACACCCAGTGATTAGTAAAACATATGAAACTACCAATTTATAAAAATACTATGGGATCATATATATACAAATAATTTTCTATTTTATATTTTTACAAGGCTCAATAATGCATTTAGAATTGATTTCATTTGATCTAATTGATGATACATACACAATACTTTTCTAACATAAATTTTAGATAGTTATTAATTACTATAATTGCACTTAAGGTAGTTTGGGAAGGGAAAATTAATAGTAGGGTTGATGCTCTAATATTTCTCACTAGAGATTAGATACTGGAATATCTGACTCTTATAGACTTGTTTGCAGCCTGCTATTTCAGGCTATATTAATAAAACACCATTTTAAAATTCAAAATAAGATTATAAACATTTATGGATGTATCATAATATGTTAATAATAGAAATCATTAAATATCTTAGTGAATTACTATAAACTATTGACAAATTAAAGGAGATGTATCCAGTATAGAACCATTGTTTGCAATACACAGATCTACATGCATAGTTTGAGCTGCTTAAGATTAAAAATTATGTTCTTAACTTACTGCTGTTTTGTCTTGTATATATTTTATATCTTCTTTAACTAAATAAAATATTCCATATGCTTAAAAATGACAGTTTGATAATTAATGCATAGAAGCTTGTATTATATAACCATCATAATTTAATTTTCAGCATTTACTTAGCATACATCTCTTCAAATCAAATCATGAGTGCACTTCTAAATTATTATTTAATTATGTTATTATGTCTTCAAATTGCCTAACTAATGCTATATATCCATAATCTTCTCAACTAAACTGCCACATGCTGAATCACCACTATGTATTCCATCTAAGTGCAACAATATCACAACATACTATAACTCATTTTACTAAACATAGATAAAAATATATGAGTTTTAGTTTCTATTTATAAACCAAAAAAATACTTTGTAATAGATGCATTATGTAAGCAAACTGTGCATATATATTTACTTACTGTTATTGCAATACCATCTATATGAAAAATTTTAGTAGATGAACCCAACAAAAGGGAAGGTGCTTCAATGATTGAGTAAGGACTCAATGGCCACTTCCTCCCAGTTCAATCCTGGTAGATTAACTTTGGGTAAGAGAAGATTTTGATTGTGTTGGCATTGTGCACCAATGCCCTGAACTGAGATAAAGAATACGGTGGTCCTATAGTTCCTGGCCTATCAGAATGCTTTGCATGGAGGTTTATTGGGATTTTCTCTTTTCCCATTGATTCTGTTCTCATTTCATCATTATCAGTGAAGTATTGTCCCCAGGTCAGGCCAGCTTAAATAAAAAATTAAAGTGCACTAAAGAGTATGAAATATAGGGTAAAAGTATGAACAAACAATAAAAACATTTTTAAGTCAGCACTATATTTTAGATTGACTTATAATATTCATTTATAATATATACTCAGCACTGTTATTTTTAGTTGCTTATAGTTTACATTTGGACCAAATCTAATATAAGCTCTAATGTGTATTTGTGAGAAAATTCTATAAGTCAGTTTGTAAATACAGCACTGATTTCACAAAAAGTTATCATTGATTTCTTTATACATTTATCTGATATTTTAACTTTTTATTGCACTTTTTTTAATTCAGTTTTTTTCCAAAAGAAATAGTGCTTTTTAAGTTGATTGTTAGATCAGGTTTTTAGAAAATCACTATCTCTATATAATTTTTTAGAAATCGTTATTTCTAATAAAATAAATTATTTTAAGTATATCTTATATACATTAAATATATTATATCATAAATAAAACACCAAAAATGGGCAGACTTGGCATAAATATTTATGAACACTGGGAACCATCTTAATCTATATTTATTTCCTTGATTTAAAAAATATAAATAAAATTTAAATTTAGAATGTATCAATGATATATAAAAACAATAGTTATTTTTTATATACTTTTGGCAGAGAAGTCTGCTTTTATTTGGTCAATCTAATAAGTCAATAATTTTGAGTAAGCAGATAGTAATTTAATCAATTCCTTAGGTTCATTGTTTTGGTAAGTGTTTGGTGGTAATTTGATTATCTTAATAGGCTTACTGGTTTCTGTATAAAGTTGGTGATTGGTTGATGTAATGGGTTAATTAGTTTTGGTTGTGTGGTTAGTGGCTTTAAGTTAATTTGACAGATTCAATGGTTTTACTAAGCAGCTTGGTGTTAATTATGTTGATGGTTTATTTACCTTAAACTTATCAATATCATCCACAAAAGTTGGTATCAGATTTAAAGAAACCTAATTAGGTCAATAGCTTTATTTACTATAAACCTATCAATGTCCATCTACAAAAAATTATTTCATTATAAAAAATGACGTCAAATTTAAAACTATCAAATTATTTAATTGTCCACTAATTTCTATGCAAAAATGATATATAAACTCAATATAAATATATATAGGGTTTCACTTCTTAAATATAATTTTTCCTTTTACTATTTATGTCCTTACAAAATTGGAATGGGACTTAAGTGGAAACACCCTCTTTAATTTAGAAAAAAATTCATTCAAATTGATCTAGTAGTTTTGGAGTAATGCAAGAACAAACATAGAAAATTATATATAAGTCAAATTGAGAAACTTTTCCTTTTTGAAGTCAGTTAAAAATAGACAGTTCCAATAAATGGGAGAGTTATTTATGTAAAAAATAGTAAAAAAGAACCTCCTAAAAAGCACCAAAAAAGTATGAAATAATTGAGAAATTATAAATACTCAATAATCCCATTTTTGAAGTCAGCGCTGTTATTTAAACTAACTTATAAAAATTATTATATAATATACATATTCAGCACTGTAAATTCTAAATTGTGTATAGTTTACATCTGGACTTAACCTAATATAAGCTCTAATGTGTATTTGTGTGCATAATTATAAAAAGTCAGGTTGAAATATGGTGCTGACATAAAAAGAATTTTATTAAGTATTCATAATTTCTTGATTATTTCATACTCTTTTAGTGCTTTTTTAAAGGAGGTTCTTTTTCAAAAAATGAAGTCAGCTCTTTTTTAACAGAAATAAATTTTAAATTCAGTTCTTTTTTCTACAAAAAAGTACATCATTAAAAGTGGTTCTTTTTCCAATTTTTGTTTTGAAAAATCATTATCCTATATATCATAATTATGATTTCTTTATTTGTATATTAAAATAAAATCACTGAATATATATTATATATAGAGCAATAAACAAAATGCTAATAGTTCATTTTATTAAGGTTAATTGATTTTATTGGTAAATCTATGCTAGATTTACTAATTGTCACCTACCATATTTCATTTAATTAGTTTAGTTGATTTTATTATGAAAATTATGCTAAATTTATTGATTGTCATCTACAATAATTCCTTTAATAGAATGAAGTTATTTTATTGGTCAGAATATGCAAAAAGTTAGGCATTTCCCTTGATTTAAGCTCATCACACTATGATCTCATACTTGCCTGAATTTGAACTTATCTCCCATCCATAGGACATATATCATGTTAAAAGATGAAAAGCTATTGCTTTGCCAATGTCAGACAATCAGAGGTATGACTTGTTAGTAAGCTTGCTCCGTTGCCAAATAAATTAAAATTTTATTATTAATTTTGTGTCTAATTCTCAGTGGAACCCTCTCATCCAGAGCAATGATTTTACTCCTTGTATCCATATTAATACCTCCTTTTGGATGAGGGGTTACTTTGAGACTTTGGCAGATTAGGCAAACTGAAATGGAAGTCCATCCCTGTTCCAGCATGGCTTAGTACAATTTTCTAAAGGAAAACAACCCCATCTTATAGACTGGAAGGGGGTTCAGGGGAGCAAAAATATTTTATCATCCAATTGCCACTTAAGACCTCCAGTAATTGGTTGAATTAAAAACATTTTCAGGGTGGCTGATTAGTGAGATTACATGAAGATGCTACCCCAAATCATGGCATCTCAACTGTCAAGTTAACATCTGAAAGCAAGCCTTACCAAGGTAAAAGCTTGTCAAGCGCGATGATGGGCTAAATTGCCATCTATAGTAATTGATATATCCTCTGCATAATTTGAATTCCCTTGATTTCCACTACTAGCCTTAAGATAGCATATATTTAGAGGCGTCAATTTAATAAGGGGTCTCTCTTCTTGATCTAAGTTTTAATATTGAGAAATTATTTAAATTGAATTTCTCCTTGTGGTTTATTAATTCTCTTTAAAAACTTAAACAGCGTCTAAAGTTTCTAATACTCCACCTTCTGCTCTATTGTTGAAATCCTGTGCCCACAGCACCAGCAAGCACAAAAGTGCCAGGATATCAACAAGTGGTTCCTACTACAGGGTACTTTTTTTAGTACTAGATGGTCCCTCTACTACAGGGTACTTATATACCACAATCTTCTAACTAAAATGGAGGGCGTTCAAGTGGGTCACCTCCTACCCTTCCCTATGA
>JAKSZP010013967.1:0-27465 GCA_022478985.1 Massospora cicadina | reverse complement strand
ACCCATTGCTTGTCTACTACATGAGTGAGATTTCCCTGAGTAATGAGAGGTACCACCATCCTCTCCAGTATCTTTTTATTTGGAAATGGGAAGATGGCCCAATCAAGAGCCGAGGGACATTCCCCAGGACTTACAAGCTTGAACTGTGACACAAAAAACCACCCGTGGTCCTGCCAGATAGGCTACCAAGCCCTATGGATGGACCATGTGGTGATAGTCGCAATGGATAAAAAATAGACATGGAATTCATGGAAGAAACTCACGCCAGTAGGATCTTGATAGTGACAGCTACAAACAGAAAAACTGGTAGGAGCATACAAGCAGTAGCAGTCTATGCCCCACTGAAGCTCCATAAAAACCATATTTTTTGGGAATTCTTAGTGGAAGTGCCATCTGAAGAGATGACTATAATAGCAGGTGACCTGAACTGTTGGATGAATGTGAGCCAGGATACGTTCCCAACGAGAGAACATCCCAACAGTAAGGCCAACAAGATGCCCAATTACCAGTCAAATTGGGGATGTTCCTAATGATTGACAAAGAGGATGATGATCCAGCAAACTTAACGCGGTGGTCATATGATGCTGCCAGATCCCCACTGTCAGGATCACGTTTATATTACATCCTAGTGTCATTGGATCTCAGGCCAATGACGTCCAACAGCAAGGTTGGCATAAATGCCAAAAGTGACCACATGGTCATCTGGGTGGAGATCGACCTTGATGAACCTCCAAGGAACTATGAGTGGCAACTGGCACCAGCCATGCTGAGGGATGAGGACTGGCGCCAAAAGGTTGATGCTGGACTGGATTTTTTGGTAGCATATCTGGACAACTGCCCAGAGTTAGACCTGCTAGAATGATGGACCCAGACTAAAGCAAAGATGAAACAAAATAGTATAAAGTTCAAAAAAGTGACCTCCTACAAGTGAACTGCTGCTGTGAAACAACTGAAGTCTAAATTAGAAAGGTTGAGGCTCACATGATGGGACAGTGAAGACTGGTTGAGTGAGTACCAAACAACACACAAAAAGTATTGGGCCATAATGATGAAGCAAGACTCAGAGATACAGACCAATGCAACTTACCAATATCAGAGCCTAGTGGGATGATGACCAAAGAGGGCCTAAAACACCTCAAGGAAATCTGAACTAGGGCTAGGGTATGGGAATTGGAGACAGCGGAAGGGGAAGTATCAACAGACCATGAAACAATCAAGTGCGAGGTTGAGCTTTTTATGGTGATCTCATCTGACAATGAGAAATGAGTGAATTGGTGACAAAGACCCTTATTGACCTTGTCAAGCTGGCACTGAGGGGCTGTACGCCGGAAGATATCACCAAGCTATCTGCCAAAATCTCTATCAATGAAGTTAAGAGAGCGTTAAAGGAGTCATCAATAATGAAAGCACCAGGCCCTGACAATATGTGTGCAGAAATATACAGCATATTCTGAGATTGCATCACGCTGGAGCTCAAAGCCCTCTTTAACCACTGTTTGCAAAATGGCCAGCAAATTCAGGGAGGCCATGAGACCTGAATTGTACTTCTATACAAAAAGGCCTCAGATGCCAACTTTGGAACTAGCGCCCAATTGCACTATCAAACGCCAATTATAAACTGCTCACGCACATACTATCTAATTGACTGATGGCAACAGCACTGTGCATGCTCCATAGTGCCCAGCACGGCTTTTTCAAAGGCTGTAGTATATGGGACAGCATTGGCTCAGTCCAGAGCATACTTCAGGATATGAGGGGCATTGAACAGGGGTACTTTATGTTCCTCAATATGGAAAAGGCATATGACCAAGTAGCGTGGTCATTCCTTCATGAGACACTAAAAGGCAGTTGGTATCCCCAACACATTTTGAGCATGGATAATGACGCTGTACTCAGGACTGGTAACAAAGGTGATTGTCACAGATGGCATAACCAATGAAATCCCTGTCAGACAAGGTCTCCGCCAAGGCGACCCTATGTCACTGATACTCTTCAACTTTGGAGCCAACATTCTACTGGCAGCAGCGGACATGAAGCTCTGGGGTTTAATCCATCCTAAATAAAATGCCACTGAATATGCTAGCATTCACTGATGATATGGTAGTAGGCATAAGCTCTCTGACTGACCTCCAGGTCACCAAAGAACTATTAAACCTCTATCAGCAAGCATTGAACACAAAAATCAACTTGGCAAAAACCTCAGTGATGAGGGTTGGCAACCCAAGCTTCAGCCCACCAACTGACATAATGCTGATTATGACCTCCCAGACGGTCTGATACCTCAGAATACTCTTCAACAACAAGGGACCAGCGGTACTGGAGACTGAACAGGAAGTATTGTTAAGCTTATCAATCTAAATGGCATGCTGGAAAAGCACTAGACTATGCCTTAAGGAGAAAGTGCAGGCAATAAATGTCTTCATCTTCTCAAAGTTGTGGTATATTGCTCACATGCTGCCAATGAGCCTAAACTTAGAGAAGAAAATCAGGTCAATGCTCCAAACTTTTCTGTGGTTCAAGGCAAAGGTGGCGCCAATACCACTGGAAGCCCTGTCAAAACCAAAGAACAAAGGAGGCATGGGCCTCCTGGACTTTGAATCTCATGCCTGGAATATATGGGGAAGTTGTATCTGAAGCTAACACAGATGCACATGTGCTGCCTGACCCTAGCATGGGGCGTGAACTGGGCAAGAGCTCAAGGCCTCCAAGAGCTGGTCTCCCCCCAATTGATACATGAATGGATGGCAAACCACCTGTGGATAACCTCCCAAAAAGGTACTCCACACTACTGGCGACTATGCAATTGGGCCATGTGCCAGGGCAGATGGTCATTTGAGCAATCGGACTGAGAAGCTGACCAAATTCAAAGGGACATTGAAGCACATAATTCCACAATAATTTCTGCAACAAACTGGGAGGAGCATAACCAAAATCACTGATGAATATGCAACTAAGTTGATCAGAATAAGGTACAAATTGACGCTGATAGAATATGGGGATCTGCTCCTGATACTGGGGTGCAATCTGCCCACCTGTCCACAAATCCTAAATGACTGGACTACCAAAGGCCATGACACCAACTACCCGATGAAGAAGTTGATTTTGGGCCTGAACTCCCATTTGATAACAGCCAAACAGCATTTGCAACCTGGCAGATCCTAAATTGGGCAAGCACAGCGGGCCAGACTACCAGCACAAAGAATGCCCCATATGCTCTGAACTGGAAGCAGACATAGTATACCATTACTATGAATGCACCATGTTCAAAAAATACTGGTCCATGATGTGCTACATCCTATCAGGTGTACAATCGCCACTGGGAATACATCCATTGCAGGACCTTTTCTTTACAAAAACTCTGAGAACAGCTCTGATCTAACTATGAGCCTTCATCTACCATTATTGCGTATGGCTAATTCACTGTGCGCTTGTCACCAAGGTTTTGAGCAATGAGCGCCCCACCACAGAGGTTTGGTATTGAAGACCATTTTGATTATTTATGATCAGCTCCATCAGATTTCAAAATTTTTGTGCATAATCCCCAGGTGTTATAAAGCCACACGTTTGGCTTCCCTGCCAGATTGCTCATTGCATGCAATGAGGCAACTAACTAACTGAGAATCAAATGGCCTGTAAGCCCACTGATGCTAGAGCTGTGACTAGTGATGGCGATTGCCAATCAGCAATGGTCAGAGGTGCTAGAACTCTAGCAGCCTGAACCCCCAGTTTTTTTACCCTTGGCCAAATTGCCTGTATTCCACCCTCCCCTCTTACTTTCCCTTAAATTTATTTTAGTAAAGTATGGAGTTTTATATAAGAAAATCCTCTAGTATAATTGGCTCAGCTTTTGGCTCTAAACTTCAACTCCTTAAAAGGTCAGTTGTTTGAATCCTGGCATAATCACTTTTTTATACACTTTTCTTAAACTCACTGTCAATTCTGTCTATCTGTCTGTAATTAAATCTTACAAGCTCTATTTCAGACACTTATCAGGTAAACTTAAATCCCAAAAACAAATCTGTGCTAAACTGGGTATCAACAAGAATTAGCCAAACTTTTTATTATAAAACTATCATTCTGTTTATTTATTTATACCGGATGCATTATCTCAAGAAAATAACCAAAAATCACCAAACTTGACACAGGTATTCTACAAAGTTTGGGAATGGAATGCTAATATATAATTATTTAAGATAATCATATAAAGTTAAATATCAGTTCTGTTTAAGATCTAGAATATATATTTCTAATTTATTTATATAGCAATTTGGCTGGGTATTTTCATATTCATTTAATTCAATTTTGACATGATATATGTCCTATGGCTGGGGGTAAGTTCAAAGTATGAGATCATACCTGACGAGCTTTTTTTATTAGTTACTTTATTACTTAACACACCCTCATAATATCTGAAAAAAATAAAGTATCCTTTACCAAATTCAAGATCTTAAGAGCATGATAATATATTTTACTTTTTAGAAAGGCACAACATTGGCACAGTATGAACAATCAGTTAATTACTACCCATAATAATGTTACACTTACCTGGTGTGTGAAAGACATATATCATGCACTTAAGCTTTTTACCATAAGGTAAAAGCTCTAAATCATTTTTTCATAGGTTTTTGATAAGGGTTGGTAGTTTTTGGCAGTTGTAAGTTCCGTAATTGGTTTTTGCTGAGTAGTGGTTTATTTTTTGGTTGATTCGATAGGCTCAATAGTTTCAGGTAAGTGATTGATGGTTTAGTTAATTCGGCAGGCTTTATTGATTTTAACTAAGTGGTTGGAGGTTGGAATTTTTAATAGGTTTAATGGTTTCTGAACTTATTGATAGCTATCTACCAATATAAAAACTAAAATAATTTAGAATCTGATTGATTTGATATATTTATTTTACTTGGCCGAGTGGGTTGATGGTTTTTGGTCAAATCGATAGGATACAATTTAGCTTTGAGGGTGATTAGTTTTTGGTTGATTTGATAAGTTCAGTTAGTTTTAGCTGAGTGGTTGGTGGTTTTGGTTGCTTCGATTGAGCAATTAGATTTGGCCGAGTAGTTATTGCTTAACTCTATATAAAATCTAAATTAATCAATTCGAATCACCTGAAATTCTATAGACACCGTAGCGAAGCACGGGTAACTCCGCTAGTCATCTATAAAATAAATAAACCATTGGAGAATTGGAGAATCAATCTTACCTTCAATTTTGTCATACTCCAAAAATCTCCGATTGGCTGTTCTTCCCTAGAGTGGAAGGTAATAAAGTTTGATTTAAGAATTCAATTTGCTCTACTAATAAAATTAAAATCTCGAAATCCAATTGGCAACAGGTAAGCTTCGAATCTCATAGTTTCACCACTGAACTATACCTGAATAGATTTACTTTACAACTCCAACGAATAATTTAGACTTAGCGTCGCTGATCGCAAATTAAAATATGATGCCATGTCTTGCATCAATTAGCTGAAAAAAGCCCAAAAGAACACCCTGAGCTTAAAAGGGTGACCCCAAAGTGGCATGCAAATCTCACTTCGTAGCCCCATGGGTTGAAGAGAATTTCGTCCCTATCCAAATGACATAAACCATGTCAAGAATATCAGAATCGTTTGATTGGCGCAATTTTTAAATCTCTGCACCAATTAATTCTATTTCTTCGCCAGTATAGCCAAGGTAAATGGGTTATCGGATAAATTAGCGGGTTTTGTAGCGGGTGTCGAATCACGTCTAGTTTCCATTTTTAAAGCCGAGGTCGAAGCCTACGATTGACGGCGGGTGAAAATTTAACTCTCGGTATGAAGGTAACACCCATGTTATCGACACGTTTAGCAGCTGCGTTTGTAAACCACCCCAAAGTTTCCAATGGGTTAGTTGGCTTATGGTTAAGCTACCCTTTTATCCAACCTTGATCCTTAATTTTTTAAGTGATGGGGCTTACCCTGATCATTAGATTACCTTGTATTGATTTTAACCCATCTTGCGGATTTTCTTCTCACGCCCTTTGAAGGTTTCGAAGCCTTATTCTCAGTTTAGCATTCTTTTTTATTTCAACGGGTGGTTTAGCTTTTATTTTAAAAGTTGTTGGGACAAGCGGTGTCTTTCGATCATGTCCGGTTCATAATCCTTATACGGCAAGGTAGCTAGAAAGCCAGTTCGTTTACAAATTCCTTATACATGGTGCTCATCTCTAAAGCGGTAAACGCCATTCAGCTCCGAATGCTCAGTCACGCGTGAAGTTCCGCGTCGCCTTTACATTTTGGTGGGCTTTGGGTGGTACCCTCGGTATTTTAAACCGCTTTCAATTGCTTGAGCCAGCGAAAACTTGATCGAGCGCTTTAGTTTGTGGGGGAACTGCGTTTGGATGCTTTCATTTTTTGGGGGGCGCATGGGGGAAAATGGGCTGCTGGAAGTTCTTATGGGCTACCTTTACTTTTTCCAAGCTTTAAAAGCGACACCTGGGGAAACCTTCATAAATTTCTACGTGATTGACCGCTAAGCACCCTAACGCATTGGTTCATTTATTTAGCCGGGCTTCGGTCTCAACTTGGACGCTGCTGCGTTCCGGTATCCACCTTACGTCGGCTGCCCGCCTGCAAACTGGGGGGTTCTCAACCCCCAGTTCCCCTCCGCAACCATCCCTGCCACCGTTTCTTAGAAGCAAGCCGATCCCCGGGCAAGAGGGGCTACTGACGATACTCGAGTCTACCGAAGACCTTACCATGAGCGAAGAAAATTGAAGCTGCTACCCCCGATCAGGCCTGGAGGCTTTACCTCCAACTCGACGGTAACAAGACGTTGGAGAAGCTTGCCCCCCGAAAGCTTGAGCAGCTAATAGAAAGGGTCCGACTCAGTAACGTGTCCTGCCGGGCCACGCGAATTATGCAGATAATGAAGCACATCAAAGAGCGAGGCCGGGCGCTAAGGCCGATGGAGTATAAGGCCCTGTTTTATGCTTTTGCCTCGACGGGGCGGTTTGATGAGTGCCTGCTGCTTTTCCAGGAGGTTGCGCGGGCGGGTGTGGCGCTCTCTTGCAGTACGTACTCGATGGTGATCCAATTCCTTGGGAAGAGGAACAAGACGCTGTCGGCCACTAAGTTGCTGAACGAGTTGGTTGCGCGTCAGCAGACCTTTGCTGATGACACCTGTTGCGCGTTGATGAAGGCCTTCCTCATCAACAACGACGCCGATAATGCCTTGGAGGTGTTCCGCAGGATGCAGCAGCAGGGGATGGAAATCCCCATCGCGACGCTCTCCACCCTAATGCGATCTCTGCTGAGGCTTCGGAAGTCGCGGTATGCCAGGCTTATCTTCGAGGTTTGGAGTGCAACCAACAAGGATAAGGTCGTCACGGATCGAATCTACGCTCCCCTGATTCAGGTACTCGTCAAAGACAAGCTTTACCAGGAAGCCTTTGCCGTATTTGAGTACCTCCAGGCGAAGAACGTCGTCTTGAACGAGGATGCACGGATAGCGGTGGCGGAGGCTTTATTCAATATGGGGAAGCTGGAGGACACCGCGGCTCTGGTGCAGGCGTCGCCTGAGCCTCCCAACAACCTTCAGGCCATAATGATGTCCACGTTAAAACTTCTAAAGGCCGGCCAGAATCCAGAGCCCAAACTTTTGGAAACCTTACACATCAGCTACCCCGGACTTCCAGAGTTCCTCGTCTACAGGTTTATCAAAGAGGGACGCATGCGGGAAGCGGAGGAAATTCTCTCCCGGTTTGTCAGGCTTGGGTTCAATGCGAGGCTTCGCACCTACCACATGCTAATGGGGGGCTACTTCCACGCCCAGCAGGATGCCGAAGCGCTGAGGGTTCTTTGGCGGCTGCGGGAGGCAGGGCTGTCCCCCGATAAAACCATCTACGATATGGCGTTTAAGGTCATTACCAGAACGGGCAATCTCACGCTGGCGAAAAGGCTTTACGCGGAGATGCGGGAGGCGGGAGTGGTGCCCCAAGTGACAACCTTCAAGTACCTTATGCACGCGTTGATCCAAGGGGGTGAAAACAGTTTGGCCCAGGATGTGTTTCTGGATGTACTGGACCTCGACATTTACCCCACGTGTGATCTCATCATTATCGCCACTCGGGAGTTTATAGAGCTTGACAACCTTGACGGCGCGGTCCGGTTTATGCTGCACCTCATTGCGGCTGGGGTCGTTCCCACCATGCGTAATTTTGACTACGTGATTGACGCCATGGTTCGAAACGGGCGCCTTGAGGAGGCTGAGCGGATGTTGCAGGTGGTGCGCCAGTGCGGCCTGGTTCCGAGTATCCAAACGTGCACCCTCATCATCCAGGGCCACGTGCGTTCCAAGGACCTGGAACACGCCCAGAAGCTGCTTAACGAGATGCATGAGTGGGGGGTGGAGCCGGATACCGTCGCGTATGCGGTTGTTACTCGCGGCCTGATCCTGTCTAAGCAGTTCAGCAGGACGCGCGATCTGTTCGCTGCCATGCAGTCTAGGGGCCTCACCCCTACCCTGCTGAACTACTCCTGCCTGATAGGTCCCCACACCATTCGTGTTGGCATAGAGGATGCCGAGAACTTTGTGAGCCAGCTAAATGAAAAGGGGATTCAGCCGGATGGGTATTTGTTCTGCCTTCTCATGAATGCCATGCTCGCCAAACTTGGTCCCGCGGAGGTGATTCGGTATGCGCAGAAGCACGCTGCCACCCTCTTTGCCTTTCCCGAGCCTTTGGGCTACATGGTCCGCTCCGCCTGCAAGCACCCCGAGATGCTTCCACCGGTCTCCGAAATCTGGTCGGAGCTGGAGGCCAGCCGTTTTGGGTTTCAGCCCGAGCACTATCACGACTATCTCTGCGCGCTTTTGCAGGCCTCAAACTTCGAACGGGCCGTCTACATTATCGAATACGCGCTTCATAATGGCATACAACTTCGCCCAAGGACCTTATCCCTCCTGCAGAGCCATCTGGACTTGCGCTACGAGCTGCTCTCTGACGAAGTCAGAGTGGCGTTTGAAAAAATTCTGCTGCATTTTTCTCCATTGAACTAAAGCTTATGCTCGCTTTATATCATCTGGTTGTATACCCTTCTTGCTGTACGTTTGGGGTTGGATCATTTGAGCCCATTAGCTTACCGCCTTTTACGCAGGGCCAAGTTTAGCTTACGGTTTAACTTAAGCCCAACCTTCACTTTTATTGGCTCATTTTAAGGTTATTAAGGTTAGCTGATGCTCATTTTTAAGTTGCGCAAACTTCATCTCAAACTTGGATCGAGTGACTTAACCCTTTCATGATAAAAAACCCTCTGTTTTTTGGCCCTTAAATTTGGCAAAATTTTCTTAGCTGATGTTTACATTGTTTGAAATTATTTTGGCTCTTGACCATAACATAAATAGTCGATAAATTTTGGAATAAATATATATAACCCTCATTTTTTGGACGCATATATACGTTCTTAGATTTACACAACCCTCATTTTTAGATGCATATAGCGTTTTTAGATTTACACAAACCCCTATTTTTCAGACATATATATGCATCAAATCAGTGAAAGGGTTGAGATTAGTTAAATGATGTGCCCAATTTATAGTGATCTTTTTAACTGCATGCTAAGTTAATCACCTTATTCATGGAGGCTACAAAGCCTGAAACCACTACCCCTATAGTGCTGATCTTCCCAAATTACCAATCTTGAAATTAAGATGGCTTACAACTTTGGCAGAGAGATCTTTGGCACCAAAGTTAAGATTAAAACCACCACGCTGTAAAGTTGGCAGACTTATAAGTTTTGGCCTTACCTGTTGTTAGGATTTTTACCCATATTCCCAGTTGACTAGATTGCCAGGGGTTTCTAAGGGATAATTCCCTATAGCAAAGTGAATTAGGTATTAGTTGACCCTGATTTCTGGGTAACAACGTTCAGGGGATTTTAGGTTATTCATCTGGGTCAGATCCATCGGGGATCAATCTGGGTAAATGCTTAAGATCTTGTTGGGCAGAGTTGCCAACAAAATAGGGGTATCTGATAGTTGATCAATGATTAACTATCAGGTGTACAGATTAGATCGTTTAGTTTTATCACTGACCAATTGGGAATTTAAGGATCAAGTTGAGGCAAGTGATGCCACTTGCAACTAGCAAATCAACCAGTTGGTTTGTGACCTGCCTTAATGGGTAACAAGTCCTATTACCTAAGCAGGTCACTTTCCAAACATGATTGGTTTGCTAGGATTGAGAGGAAAATGTTAGTGACATATTTTCCAGCTCTTTCCATTTTAGGTCTTAAGGATATCCAATGACAGAATCCTAGTCAGGATAGGGAAACTATCTCTGATGAGATGACAATGAGTAATTCAATAGCAACAGCTGCTATTTCATTGATGAGGTGCCAACTGAGGGTTGGGTGCCAAATCCCCACTATAAATTCCCTTTAGAATTCATTTAATAAATATACAAAATACTTATACATTTAAAAACTTTACACTTTTATCAGTAATTAGTATCAGACCAAAATCCATTTTGAGTTCTATTCTTTTTCAAAAAATTATTGCTGTGTGCTTTAATTAGGAGAATCTTTATGATAAAGAGTAAAGATCTGAGTATGGAACCAGAGAAGAGAAGCTGAACTGATTCAGGGATTGCTGCTGACTGTGTATCATCAGAGAGAAGCCATAAATGAGGATCTGAGTGTGGATTGAGTTAGGCAGTATAAAGGAATGAATCCCTATTGAGGACATCCTAAGTATTTTGAGGGAAAATACTGGTCAAGCGTTAGACCCAATACTAGTACTTTATTCAACTACAGATAATAGTCTCTATACTATTATCAAACAAATATCTTACTATCAGATAATGCAGAGAATTGCACAACACTGAACCTTTGCAGTTATTTGATTTAGGGGTTATCAGCTGATAATAATCAAGAACTCTATAAATTTTAACAATTGGTGCTTACTACAGGGGTGTAGTTGAGTAAGATACTAGGATATGATGTCATAAGGATATAATAAAAAGCTTTGGACAGTGTTGAAAACCTTTTACCAGAATGCCCTGAACTTGGAAGATCCTTGAGAATTTTCTGCCTTGAAGGGAAGAGTCACCATGATCAAGGAAGGGGTCAAGAGTGGCACTAGTTTTGAAAATGAGTTACTTGCAAAAGTAATGTCATTGAAGAAGAAAGTAGGGGATTTAGTTTGAGAAGTCTAATTTCCAAAAAAAGGAGCATGCAACAAATTGAATTTGTTTAAAAACATTCAGCGCAGATATAGAGTGGCTGATTAAGCAGGTCAAGGAGTTGAAGACTCACAAGTACAAATGTGAACCATATGCTGTGACTGACGCCAAAGAAAGAACTCCACAGACCCCAGTGGGAAAAACAATTACCCCAAGAAACATGCTGCCCGCTTTCACAGCTATTTCAGAGATGACATCTGAAATTACTCTTCAAGTGAGCTGAGTAGCCAAACCAAGAGATGTGGCTAGAGAAACCTTTGATGAATTTAAAGTGACACTGAAAGTGTCTACTTTCCATCTGGATAATGCCCCTGCATTTTTACAATTATTTGATATGACAATGTTCAGATATAGTGATCATAAAAAGGCTTTGACAGTGATGAATTGCCTGGATACCAATTATCAGAACCTAGTGTTAGCCCATCTTGAGTAGGACATCTGGTCATATTCAGAGGCCAGAGGCGGTCACTAATAAGGAATTTGGAAGCCCCACACACATGTCAAAGTGCAAGCAAGAATTTATGGGCATTCAATTCCATGAGAATGAATCCTTAGCAAGTTTTGCCTATTGTTTCTACCAGAAATTGCAGATTTTGTTGGATAAAAAGTGCTGGATGATTTCAATACCTAGATCACACTATATGTGGCCCTTCAGCCCTATTTCAATTTGCATCAAATGATGTCTTCTATGTTTGTGATGAAGATTACCACCTCTCAGATGGTATTTCATTTGAAAATATTGGGAGCTACCTTTGATGCTCCAAATAGAAGTTTCAAATTAAGTCCAGAATGAACTTTGAATCCCATGAAGGAGACTGAGGTAACTAAGGAGTTAAATATTTAAACTGTGCCAGAAAATAAGCCTGAAGAATTTAAACAGATTAATAAGAAGGAAAAAGTCTGTTACCAGTGTGTAGGAAAAGGACATTTTGCTGTGCATTGCAAGAAACCTAAAGAACAGATTAATGTGGTCCAAGTGAAAGAGTCTAAACCTGCACAGAAGTCAGGAAAAGGGCCTGTGGCCTAGATAGGGAACAGTCTAGAGCTGCATAAAAATATGTTCCTTCTGATATTATGCACAACAAAATTGACATCAGTGATTTATTTATGGATAAAGATGTGCAGGATCAACTATATCAAGTAGTCAATTTAGATGTGAATGCAGTAACAAGATCTGGAGCAAAGGGGATCAACCATGAGATAATTAAGGAAGTTGCTCTGCTGTATGTGCAACAACTGGCAGACAAGATACAAGCCACAGATAATCCAGAAGAATTGACTGAAGTTAGATTAGATGAGGCAAACCTGTCAATCACCCTTAGCGCAATCAAGGAATCATTCCCTGATTTATTGGCACAGATAATTCACACCCTCAATTCAGCTAATAATACCACTATACACTAAGCTATAGTATTTTACAATATTCTAAGTGTACATATATAGATATAGTAGTGAATTGAGTATGGGGTAGGGAAATTGTTGACAGTGGAGCGCCCATTAATATTGTTTCAACCAAGCTGGTGAAGAGGATGAAGATCTCACCCAATTTAGAACATTAGAAAGAATACAGGAACAGTTGAGCTGAATACCACCATTTCATGTGAAGCAAATAGTGCTCTACCACTTTGATTCAAATCCTTGGTGGTATCCACTCCAACAATAGTTTTGGTTGACCAAAACTATGATATCCTAATTGGGATGGAGTTTCTACAAAAATATGGAGTTAAATGTAAATTCAAGGATAATACGTTGACCATATTGGGTTAGACGTTATCATTAGCTTATCAGAAGGATGGGGAAGCTCCACTGAGTAGGAGAAACAACTTCATTAATCTGGTCTACAATGAAGGCATTTTCCCAATTTGATACAAACTAGTTGGCCAGAGGTGACAAGAAATGCTGATGGAAATCCTAGAAAATTAGAAAATTCTGTGGATCAGGAATGTGAGAACTATACCACCAGGATTACAGATGATAGTTGATATGAGGTTGACATTGGAGATACCAGAGCTGCTATATGGGAAGTCGGAAGCCCCTGGAAGAAGTCCAGAGTAGAACCTTGGGTGGCTCCTGGAATAATTATGCCAGGCCATGGAGAAATTTGAGTTCTTCTGGCGAATCTAAGTGAAATGCCAATGAAGATTGAGAAGAATCAGATCATCACATTTGTTCACCTAATACTGACAGCTGAATTGAGGAAATTTCACAATTTTGGGACCCTTGATGATATGAGATTACTGGCAGGGGTAACAGAGAGTATCAATCTATTTGTCAATCAAGAGCAACTCACTGATCTGACAGACAGGCAGCAGGAAAAGGTGCTCAAATTATTTGACAAGTATCAGGAAAATTCACCCAGGATGACCACAATTTGGGATGTGCAAGAGATGTGATCCACAAGGTTGATACAAGGGATAATTGCTGATCAGGATGAGACCAATTTGATGGTTGAAGGTGGCTAAAGTGGTGTTGGGACCATCTAGTACTAAAAAAAAGGTGGCTAAAGTGGTAATAGAAGAAGAAATCAGAAAACTATTGAAGCATGGTGTCAAATTCTGTGGTTGACTCAAAAATATACCCTTCAATAACCTACATATTGGGCCAATTTTCCTACCTAATGCGTGAACTAATAATCTAATTAAAACCTAGTACAATATCATAGCTTGGGCTGATTATTGCTACATGGATTTAATTATATTACTAAAGCTCATGCTGACCACCCCGCAAATTTAAATTATCCTTCTATGCAACTACTCAGCCAGGTCAATCAACTCAGTGTCAATTTAGTTAATTATTCTATCAGCAGCTTGGGCCAAGTACACTTGCACAGTTGGGCCAATTATCTCTGCCCAACCCTCAACAACTAGTCCCAATTATTAAAACACAATCAATTCAATTGTATACAAAATAATTTGGGGATGACCCAAAGTTACTTTATAAGTCCCATGGGCAATTAAACAAATGTACAACGTTATCAATTTTCTGCTCTAGGGCAAAAATTCATATGTCAATACGTGTAATTGGCATGATAGCACTTATGTGGACCAGCTGAAAGGGGTTAATTAGTGCTATTGAGGAAGAGGCCTGCTGACATCCCAATTAGGGGTGCGTCATTTCTTTTAATTGAGGCCAAAATTTCACAGAAGGTATGTTTCATCAGAAGTATGACAAAACTGAAATCCTGAAGATCTTAGGACAACTTTTCATGCTTTTATCGCAATTTTTGTACCTGAAATCCTCCCAATATCAAGAGTATTTTGTCACCAATGAACCTAAGAAAAGGTTTCAGTCATAGGCTGAGCTGAGTGGCAAAATAGCGGTTAAAATTTTGTACTGGATGTGGCCAGGAGATGCCCTAGAGGTATAAATACTGGCACTTGGCCTAATGACCATTATAAAATAATCTAGTCTTAAATAAAAGCTATTTTATTTTATCTTTGTTTCATTTGTATCTAAAGTTGCTTTTGAGAGTGCCAGCAAACTGGGATCTCAGGATCCCCAATTGCCAATTTGCCTGCCTCAGCTGAAGTTTCTGATTATAAGGGGAAAATTAAACCCAAAATTGGCCAGAAAGGTTGGAGCCATTTTTGTATGCCTATTGCATTTTTTAACGGTTTTAAAACTGTAAGCAACTGGCTAAATTGAGGATCCGCTGGCCAAATTTCAGCCCAATTTACCATTCAGGATTTAATTAATCAAACGAGCAATCCTCAAATTTTGATACATGGGCTTCTAGTTCCATCATTGAGTCCCTGGGAGAGCCCTATCCTTATCATGAAGAAGAAGGACAGCTCTAATTAGGTGATGATTGATTATCAGAAGCTGAACAAGATTACAAAAAAGGAATAGTACTCACTATCAAGAATTAATGATGCGCTAGATCAATTAGGAGAGGCAAAGTATTTCTATATGATGGATCTGATATCAGGATATTGGAAAATTGATTTCACAAGTGAAGACCAATAAAAATGCATGATTATTTTAGTTCAGGGGCTCTATTAACCAACGAGGATGTCCCAGGGTCTGTGCAATGTGCCTGTGACAATCTAGAGGGTCATGAACGCCATACTAAATGACTTGGAGTTGACATAAGTCCTGGTGTACTTGGACGATATAAATGTGTTCATTGAAGTTTACTGACCATTTGCACCACTTAGAGGAAGCGTTTAAAAGACTATCCACGGCCAACCTGAAGATTAAGCAAATGAAGTGCCACTTATTCAAGAAAGAGTTAAAATATCTGAAATTTGTAATCAGCTCTAGTGGACTGCAGCTGCAAGCCCAGAAGATCAAAGCTGTAGAGTGAATGGCTGTACTGAAGAGTGTCTGAGATATCCAAGTGTTCCTTGAAATGGTCAGATACTATAGAATATTCATTCAGGATTTTTCAAAAATCATCAAGCCCCTCTTCCATTTGTTGAAGGATCTGAAAAATGATTCATTTGGAGTGAAGAGGCCCAGAGATCCTTTGATGAGTTACACTAATACTTAATGGATTCTCCAGTTTTGAAGTATTTGTTTTTCAATTGAGAATTTATAATACAAACCAATGATCTGTTGATGGCGATCAGCGCCATATTGAGCTAAGTAGATGAACTTGGGGATGAACATCTGGTGGCATATGTAAGTTGGACACTCTCAGCTGCTGAGAGAAATTACACCATAACTGAGCCTGAATGCCTTGCAGTCATTTATTCCTGTAGACAGTTTTGTGTGTACATCCATGGAACACACTTCAAAAATAGTGATGTACCACTCCTCGTTGCATTGGCTGCACAATCTATGAGAACCAGAAGGTGACTGGTCCAATGGTCGCTTCAGTTACAGGCTTACAATTATGAGATAGTCCACTGTGATGGGGCTTCTCATCAGAATGTGGATGGCTTATTGCAGTTACCAATAGTCTAAGTGGTATACCAGCAGGTGGATGAGCTATTCCAGAGAATGGTCAACGGAAAAATCAGGAATGAGCCCCAAGAAATCCAAGGTGTGCTTCAAAAAGTGATTAAAAACACCGAGGCCAAGTATGGAAAAGCTTTCAAGATGATTAATGGGAAGTGATTAATAACCCAAAGCTGTCAGAATGAGAGGCTATCGTTCAAGCCACTCATAAGGTTTATAGGCATTGAGGCCTAAGAAAAACAATTGATCATATTTGCCAATACTACTGGAAGTCCATCAACTATGATGTTGCGAAATATCTGGCTTGCTGTGTGGAGTGCCAATTGCACAAGCCGCACAAGGATATTACTGGATACTGACTGGTTCGCCCTGGATTTGCTTGGCATATGGTATCCATCAACATGATGGGACCGCTGACAATGAGCACAGGGGGAGTCAAGTACATTATAGTTGCAATTGACCATCTGATGAGATGGGTTGAGATGAAGGCCCTGCAAAAGTAGACGCTACAAGCACTGCACGGTTTATCCTGGATCAAGTAGTATATTAACATGGATGCCCGCAGGTCTTGTTAAGCAATAATGGAACGAATTTCACATCTATGCAATCCTGTGATTAAATTTAATAATGGGGATCCAAGGAGTCATGTCTGTACCCCACCAGCTGGGAACAAACGGACTGGTAGAATTAGTCAATGTGATGCTGGCCATGACGCTGAGGAAGCTGGTTGCAGGAAGAACTTCTGCATGAGGCGTGTACCTTAGTTTGGTGACGTTTGCCTACAATATAAGTCATCATAAGGTGACAGGAAAAACGCTATTTGAGTTGCTATATGGAAGGAAGGCTGTGCTGCCACCAATTTTATAACTGGGGTGGAACCAACTTTGGTGATGAGTGCCAAGCAGTACCTGAACCAATTGATAAATATCCTGATTGAAATGCAGTAACAAGCATTCATTATAACATTGTTGAAAAGAATCAAGGCAAAAATGACAGATGATAAGAACTGACCAGCCTTATCAGAATATCAAATAGGCGAAAGAGTTGCCTATTGTGATACACATAGTTTTTGGAGAAGAAACAAGTTGGATGGATTGTGGTCAGGTCCATTTGAGATTATTGCCAAGATGGTGATGGATGCCTACTCTATCAAAAACCTCTTGGATGGAAGGATAGTAAATTGAGTCCATGCTAAGTATAAAAAGTAATGGATCAATTGAAATAATAATGAAAAAAGAGTTCCCAAAGGACCGCTGAACCATTAGGTTGGCCTTGTACTAATGATTTGGTTAACTCCAAAAAAACAGCTGAACCAAACTAGATGGTTAAGTCTTAAAAAAGTAAGACCTCTGAACTATAGATAATCGGTAGGTCTAAGTATACATAGGAACCATTTTTGGGGAATAAACAAAAAGATGGACTTCTGAAACAAAAAAGGTCAAGTTCCATAATAAAAGAAGAAGAAAAATAAAATATTGATAAAAATGGTGAAAAAAGATATTAAAAATACATAGAATAAAGATATATTTTTATAATTTTTATTATTATTGGTTATCCTCAACTTGAGGATGATTATGCTTATGTCACCTCTTGGGGGAGGGAGGATGGATCACAGTAGGAGTAAACAACCTGTCAAAATCTATATGGGATTGGATGCTAGTGAGGGCTAGAACTACTCAAAATCAAGTTCATTGAGAAGATCCTGATCCCTGCAAGAAAGTGACTAGGGGAAGAGAGATGGAAATGTCATAACATGCCAAATGCAATACCCCAGATTGGGGAGGGAAGCAACAGAACAAGAAGAGGCAGTCAGCGAATAACCCCAAGTAATACCTATATGGCATCAGAGCTGGAAGATTGGTCTTGAGCACTTGCCAATGGGCTTCATCAAGAACATTGGACATATGGGCCAGCATCAAGCAAGGGATACTAGGTGGGGGTTGCCAAATCATGACCCCTTATTAAATCCATCCTTGGAAGATGCCAATAGGATGTTCCAGAAATGAGATAGTCATACAAAGAGCAAATGGAATCCCGTTGACAATGAATATGAGCTTCTTGGAAGTGGAAACAGAATGAGCGGTGAAATCCAGGAGAGGCTGGAAGCTTCAATGACCAACTTTGAAGAACTTGGCCAGCAAAGTGAAGAGCATAGGCTGCAACATCTCAATCTAGGATGTTTTTGAGATTGGAGGTGTCCAGAGCTATGGACAAAGTCTTAGTTACTTGGGCCCTTAATTCTGCATAGGGGAGTTTGAAATGCTCACTGTTTCCAATAGCTAGTTTGGTGGCCAAAACAGCTGGCTTATAATACTGACTAAGCCAGAAAAGGAACTCCAGAAGCAAGTGTGATCTGGTGAGGAACAAATGATCAAGAGCTGAGAGCATTGCTTCAGGAGGATTGACAATGATGGTAGGAGAATCTGCAAATGGAGCCAAATCCAGGAGAGCTTTAAAATATAACTTAGTATTTGGCGACAGAGGAAGGATTAGTCATGAGTTGTTCAGGACAATTGCTGACCTGGTTCCATTGGGGTTGGTTACTGTTTCTGTTAATTCTACAGAAGGACTGGCCACAGGTACTTGACTGGGAGTATGAGTCCTATAAGGACCATAGAAGAGGTTCTGTTGCGCAGATTGACTCATCATCTGAAAGACTCAAAGGTCTTTATCAGGCATGCTATTAAGCAGGTGTTGGTACTGAGACTCTGAATTTGACATATGAGCTGGATGAGAGGGGGGATGTCAGATTTATATGATAGTTGACATTATGCACTCTGAAATCAATTAAGCTCTAATTTTGGAGAAATTAATTCTAAAATTAATGTGATAAGCTCTCCAAGGAATTAAGAATGATATGAGCAAAGAGGTTATTATGAGAAAATAACAAGGGCAAATATAAATGAGCATTCTTAATTGTGCCACAAAATTAATATTGATGGCAAGAATATTCTGTTGAGGATGAGGAGAAAATCAGGAAATTGAGGATGCTGTACCAAGAATCCTGAATATGACAGTGGGTCATATGCCCTGATGGGGGGAACCAGATCCTGGGATTAATATTGTCATGAGCAAATTGATTAGCCTGGCATGATGGAGGGTCATGGGAACCATGCTCTGAGTAGGTGGTAGCAAGGAAGAAGAGGAAGAGAGCCACATTCCAAAAGTCATCCCAAGCAGCGTTGAATACAAATTGAATGTACTCTGCTTGAATAAACGGAGTATTTGACTCAGTGTCCAAAGCAGTGTTCTCCTGTCCCAATCCTTTTCTCGCATGAAATCTACACAAGAGGGGGGATGTTTTGGGATTTTTGCCCATATTCTCAATTGAATAGATTACCAGGGGTTGCTAGGGGATGATTCCATATAGCAAAGTGAATTGGATATCAGTTGATCCTGAATTTGGGGTATTAATGTTTGGGTGATTTTAGGTAATTCACCTGGGTCAAATACATCAAGTATCAATTGGGTGAATGCTTAAGATATTGTTGGGCAGAGTTGCCAACAAAATAGGGGCATCTGATAGTTAAGCGATGATTAACTATCAGGTGCACCAATTGGGATCAGTCAGGTTTAATCACTAATTGATTGGGAATTTAAGGATCAAGTTGTGAGGCGAGTGTTGCCACCTGCAACTAGCAAATTGATCAGTTGGTTTGTGACCTGCCTTAATGGGTAACATGTCCCATTACCTAAGCAGGTAGCTTTCCAAACATGATTGGTTTGCTGGGATTGAGAGGAAAACGTTAGGGACACGTTTTCTGACTCTTTCCATTTTAGGTCTTGAGGATGTCCAATTTTGGAATCCTAGCCAGGATGGGGTAGACCATCACTGATGAGATGACAATGGGTTATTCATTGGCAACAGTTGCTGTTATATCAATGAGGTGCCAACTGAGGGTTTTGCACCGAATTTCCAAAATACATTCCCCTAAAAATTCACTTGATAAACATACTTTTTATCAGACAATACTTTTTACTGGATAGTAAATTTTATCAGACAATACTTTTTAACAGAATCCATTTCAAGTTCTATTCTTTATCAAGTAAATTATTGCTGTGTGCTCTAATTGGAAGACTCTTTAGGATAAAGTGTAAGTATCTGAGCGTGGACTCAGAGAAGAGAAGCTGAATCAGGGATTGCTGCTGACTGTGTGTCACCAGAGAGAAGCTGTAAATGAGGATCTGAGAATGGATTGAGTTAGGCAGTATAAGGGAACAAATCCCTATTCTGGACATCTTAAATATTTTGAGGGGAAATACTAGTCAAGCGTTGGACCCAATACTAGTACTTTATTCAGCCTTGGATAATAGTCTCTATACTATTATCAGATGAATACATATTACTTTCAGACAACACAGAGAATTGCACAACACTGAACCTGTGCAGTTACTTAATTTAAGCGGTTATCAGTCAAGAATAATCAAGAACCCCTATAAGTTTTAACAGGATCTCTATTCATTTTTTAAAAGTAATCAAGTTGGGTCAACCTTGGGACAAATATACCACACCAAAATTTTTTATAGCTAGTACAGGTTTTGAAAAAGGGTTGAACAAAACAAGCACTAGAGTGGAAACATGTTTTACCCTTCCAGGATAACCACCCTTTCATGTTTATTTTTTTAGACTTTTAGGCAACATGCTTTTCTTTAATCTGAGAATAAATGTATGACTTACCGTGACAGTGCTTTTTTGAACATAGCTCTAGTATGCAACTTAATTAGAATATCCTTAAGTTAAAAACTTGATTCTAACATAAACCTGGTCAAATTATTTATCAACTGAAAGTTTAAATACTATATAAACCTTTTTAATTTTTAAGCTTTGCAATTAAACACCAGATTGCTTCTGCAATTGCTAATTGTAGATGTAGTTACCTCTATAATATCAATCTTATAGGAATCTTTCATATCTAGTTTAAGATAGATAGGGTTTAGTTTATGCAGCTCCTACTCTTGTTGACTAGATATACTCTATAATATAGTAAAAATATTGCCTAGCAGCGATTAGGCTTCAACCCTTTCTGGGTTCATAAAAACGCCAAAATATATGGCTATATCATCATAAATCTTTAACAAATACTTTTAATTAAAACCATGTATCAAACCAATTGATATAGCTTAAAATTTTGCTTTATTAAAAATAACTTAACCTTTGCAAATTTTTATAAATATAAATAAATTTTGATATGTGTCAGAGCTTAAAGGATGAGTTGTGCCTATACTACCACCAGATTTATCAGCCAAAACTTATACATACTAAGATCATAAAAACCTTGAGCACAGTTAATTTTAAAGGTTGATTGTGATGCAGGACATCTTTAGAATTAAACTAAACTACAGTTGCACAAGTACTATTAATAAGAAATGGGGAATCTAATAAAATGTTAAAGTTTTAATTTAAACAACCCTAGTATTGCAGATAGTTAGGCGTGAGGCCAGCTACTAGCTCATTTAATATTTTATGTGAAAAGATTAATTTAAGCAATTGTAACATTGGCTTGTGTAACATGTAAAAGACTAAGATTTGTTAAAACAACCAGTTATGCGCCATTATATCAAATTTGCGGTTTAAAGTGGTGGCATTAAAGTAAGTTAGCCAACAATGAAGTGATAGCAGTCTTTTTATCAATCTGATTGATATCAACTAGAGTATAATGGTATTTTTTACAGCTATTGAAAGAGACATAGCACTAAAATATGACTGCTATATTGAGAGATGTAAACTAGAGATAAGATTGTATGTTTGGAAACCCATCCTCTTGGGTCAGAATGTGTGAGGTTCTCTTACCAAAGCAATTGGGGAAAAAAGACACCTGTAGAGCTCTTAGTAAAACAGGGTGATCTTGCGCAATGTTTTTTAAAAACGGTGGGTTACTGCTATGGCCCCAATACCCCCTGCTGTAACCCACTTTTTTACTTACTCTTTGTGAAAATACTAAGAGGTTCTGTAGGGAGGCAACTCTGATCATGGGCCCACTAGAAAGACCTTAGACTCACTCCACACCTGGCCTGCATCTTCCATGTCAGAGATGCAGCTGAGAAAGATTAGACTGGGCTCCCAATTGGGGCGTGCGAACACCTAGTGGAGAGCCCATAATGCCAGGGACACAGAGGTCTAAACAACTTAAAGGAGCAGAGTTCTAGCCTGGATGTGAGGAAAGTAGAAGTTCAATAATGTACCAAAGGTCCCCAAGGAAAACAAAATAGCTGTGATGGGAGCAACCGCGGGTCTCATGGGGTAACCCCTAAGGACGTGGGAGGCAGGGAGGATGTCAACTCCTCAGGGTTTCATGATTGCAGGCCTTTGATTTTTTATAAATGAGTGTTGCAGATTGATATATTGCATTTTGTGTTCTGCCATGAGGTTGACAGCAGAAATGGATCACAAAGGGCCTGCACAGAGCACCTGGGCTGAGCTCTCTTTAGGAGGGGTGCTCCATGTCCCTCAGTAAAACAAGGTCCTTTGCATGAGGGTTAAGTGGGGGTCCAGACTCTGGCAACAATGGAACGGGGTCACTCCAATGCTGTCCTAACCAGCGAGCAACTTCTGGGAAGTCAGCGGCAGGGTGGAGAGCTAGGCTCAAGACATATGGGCGCACAATAGTGGCAGGAAGATGCATCGTCTGGAGCAAATATATTATAAGATTTATGATGATCTGCCAGGTGGTGGGGTCAATTGACTGGACAAACCATTCAATGATCATTGGGACAAGTACTAGAGCTGTGGCGCACTTTGCCAGATTGATTGGTAAAATTTTTCATATAAAATGTTAGTCAGAGTATGCAACAGGCTGAGTGAGAAATGGGGGTTTATTATCACAACTGGGCAAAAGAGTAAAAATGGACTGACAACAGCCCCTGATAGGGGCTGATGCCCTAGGAATTGGGGGAAACATTGGGGAGAGGCATCAAGAAATTTGCCTATTGAGATTTGACAGTGGGCTCTGATTGGCTGGGGAAATGGTGGGTAGGGGGTATTCAAGACCCTGACAAAATTTAAATTAAACTTTTATTACTTTTCACAAATTTTGGGACCAAGTCAGGTTGATAGTGCCTACCTGTGACCTGCTCACTTAAGTTGGGCTGGCCATGTGTCCTGAACTGCCAAAATCTGTTCTGGAAGTTAGGGACAATTAGACCAGCTCGCTCAACAATTAGTTGGGTGCCCAAATTGTTGCCAATTCAATTTTATTGTCCCAGGTAGGCCAGATTTGCTTTCCCATCCATAATTAGCAAACCTGGCCTTAAAGCTAACTTGATCTGTTTTTATAGAAATTTAGCAAGACTTTTCAGGGGTGGGGTGAGTCCCAGGAGCCTGCCTGTAGCCTCTGGACTAATCAAACTCTCTTCAAACCCCATCTATCATCTCTAAAAAGGTAGAGGATGGAGGAAGAGGCAGGGTTAGGGGAATCTTTGGGGGAGGGGTAGAGCAGTAATCCAGAGATCATCCATCGCATGAGCCATGTCACTTAACTGTGAAAGGGGTCCACCTAGGCCTATAACCCCTTTTGGTCCTGAAGGGATGCTGGTGTAAAAACCACGGGGTTTTCACTGGTGCACAGGCTCTCTTAACTACTGACTCTGGGAATAAATATGAATTTGCTGATTGTATGAAGACAATTAGCCTAGTCAAGTTCAGATAAATGGGTAGCTTCAGCCCTACTATGGCAATATAAAGGTTCAAGTGACTTTGGCCTCACTCTGGCAATATATAAGGATTCAAGTGACTTCAGCCTAACTCTGGAATTGACACTTAGATAGGAAGTACTTCTTCATGACTTCACTTTGAAGTAAACATCAACAATTAATAACTATAAAGTATTCACAGTACTAAGGTGTTTATTAAAACTAAAGTGAGGGAATATTTATAGGGTAAAATGGTGAAGGACATGTGTTAGGGGTATTTGTGGTAACCACAATATTTTTGGCATGCCTAGCTGGCAGAAAAGAGATATTCACGATGGTCTTGGCACAACTAGCTGACAAAAAGAGATACTGGTTCATTTTTGGAAAAGATTCCAGCTGGTTTCCATGAGGAATAGCATATTTAAATTGACATTCATATCAGACCACATGTCAGCTACTGAACCTGATGATTTCCCATGAGCAATTGCTCATTTTGAGCCAATTTACTCATATCCACGATGTCAGCAACAATCCCCAATGAAATAGGAATTATAATTCTCATCAGATTCGATCCTCAGTAAATTACAATTAACCATTTAATTGGTGATTATCGCCAAAGAGATGGCATAATTGATTATTGTCTCAAAGCTTAATCAATAAGCTAAATTAAACAAATGAACCAATTATTTTAAATTAATTGAAGCTTAAATAATTCACAAGCTGTATAATGTGGTCATATGAATTCCACAGCTGGTCCCTGTATAGGCATAGGGGATGAGCTTCAGGACTTACACCCCACCCCTCTGGACCTAAAGATATTAGCTCAAACTTAGAAAAGTCTTACCAAGTCAGGGAAACTGGGTCAGGTAACTAGATACAAGATTTGGATCATTGGTTACTGATCCTAGTTGAGAGTCTGTCCTTAAAATTTTTTATAAAAAATCAATCAAAGAAATTGATTCCATATAAAACAGATTACACTGCATATGCAATCTGGGTGGATTTGCTTAGGTTTGGCTCAATAAAAATACCTTCAATGTTGATACAAGATATCCACCGCCAAAGTTTCTATAATCACATATAAAAGTTACCTCACAAACCTTCAAAATCTTGCTTCTTCTCTTGACCTAACCAATGGAAATAAACAAAAAGAGTGCCTAAGATAGTCCAGAACAAGCCACCCCCCAATTTTCTTTCACCCAGTTTAAAGACAAAATTCCCTCCTAGAGGCTGTTGTTGGTTTATTTCTTATTGTATGCCTTTATCTAAATAAAAAATCTAGGTTTCCCCTTTCTTCTGTCCTTTGTGGACTCCACTGATCACACTAACTTTCAACATTTTTCTACATCTGGTGAAGCATGCCACTGTCATTATATTGGGGCTGATGCTTGTTGAATGGGCACTGTCAGGGAGTGTGCTGATAACAATAAAAAGCCTGCACTAGCACACAGGATGATTTACCATCCAAATCACAAGCCATAATACCTTTGGTACTGCCATCCATATTGCGGTATGCAAGGAGAACAGGGAAACCATGAGTACTTGTCAGGTTTTGCAAAATTGTAAATCAAAACCACTAATTATCCAGAGGACTTCTTAAACTCATAACCAAAATTGGATTTCTTATCTAAATAAGAAAAAAAGGAAGTGAAAAAATGGAGCAACAGCGGTCCCTGTTGTGGGACCAATTCCTTATATGATCACTGGATGGGGAACTGGGATAAGTGCACTATTGTCATGAATATCTGCACGATTCCATCTAGTACTAAAAAAAAATATCTGCACGATTTAGTCCCAGTGGATCAACCCCCTAAATAATTACCAATACTGATCCAGGCTCTAGTACTAAAAAATACTGATCCAGGCCTGGACAGCCCAGTCAAATTGGTATCAAATTCTCTTTCAAAAATATTGATTATGCCACAATCTCACTTGGCATGATGATGCTTTCCAGAAGACAGCAGGTTAAACCCACGGCCAGGCCATATATGGCTGGTTCCATTAAGTAGGGAAGAGATTTATCACACCTGTACCTGTCAGGAATGGCTCACTTCCACTAACAACTGAGGGGATGTCAGAGAGAAATTTCTGAGCTTAAGAATAGCTCAATAAGCTTAATTCCTTAACCTCTCAACTTACTCTTACCCACAAAACTTGAATTGGTGGAAGAAACTTCCTGTTGAAGAAAATCACTATAACCCTCTGCTGGTGATGGCTTCTAACAACCGCCACCTCCTGACACATGACTTAAATTTTCTGCACTAACTCCTGGGTGGTAAGCAGAGGGGGAAGAGGCGCAATTATTAGGGGATATGCCATTTGTTAGGATTTTAACCAGATGAATCCTTCTAATAGTATCTAAATTAGGGGTTTTAGTTAGTCAAGCATAATTGCCGACTAATTGCCTAGTTTGATACTATCTAGTATTAAATATTTATTTGAGTTTAGGTTTGACAGAAGCTGCATTCACCACTGAAATGCCATCTGAAGGTCGTTGTGGGAGTTTCCAGAAGAAAGCTGATGAATCCATTATGACTCGTCCAAAATAGTTCCATCATCTAATATGGAGCACTGGCGACTCATGTCAAGGATGCTCAAATTCCTATTTATTTACAAGTTTATATACAAGTGACCAGTAACTTATGCTGGGGATGGAATGACCTAATATTAATTTGGTGATCAGTGAGCTGATCTGGAGGGAATCGCTATGAGTATGAATGAATAGAGTTTCCAATCTGATAGAGAGTTGTGGCATCAAGAGGCTGATGGGTTTTCTGGCAGATGATTGGCCAAAGAGTACTTGGGCGCAGTAGCACTGAAAGTAGTATAAATAGTCGTTCATTCCCTCCTAATAAACATCTCTTGTTTGCCATCTTTCCTTTTTGTTTGAAGTAGCTTTGTGCAACTATAGTGGGAAAGGTGGGATAGGGGATCCCCAAGAGGCGCGGGTGATCACGCCTGGAGTGGCCAGCGCTGCCAGCTCCCATACCTCCTCCTTATGAGGAACCAGTGGGAACCTGGCCAGCTGGCTACCAGTGGTGAGCTGCATAGCCACCAACCATAGCGGGGTGCAGCGCGGGAGGTACCATAGCTGCCCAAGAAGGGGGATGGACTCGCTGGGGCATGCCCTGATGGGTTGGTGAAGGGTCGCGAGGGTGGGGCAGTATGGGAGTGCCTGAGCCGCCTAGGAAGGGGGCAGGACTTGCTGGGGCACACACCGAGGATGCCTGGGGCTAAAGGCGAAGCCATTGGTGGTTAGTTGGTAGGTTGGACGCAGGACTTATAGGGGTTGGTATGACAATGAAAGCGAAATAGCAAAAGGCCATCAGTCTTCATAATGGTTGGCCTGGCACACTAGTGGAGCCCAAGGTCAATTTCACGACATTGGTGCTCACTACAGGAGGCTTTGCTGGTGGGCTGCTTGAGTAGTTGGAGGTTTTGGTTACAGAGTGGTGGAAGCCACTGGTTAAGACCAGCGCTCCTTTGAGATGACGCTAGGAGGTCTTGACCCACCATTGAGTGAATAGTGAATAAGGATGTCATCTGGTTAAGGGGAGGTCAATGTCAGGATTTTAACCAGATGAATCCTTACGATAGTATCCAAATTAGGGGTTTTGGTTAGTTGGGCATAATTGCTGGCTGATCGCCTAGTTTGATACTATTTAATGTTATATATTTGATCGAGTTTAGGTTTGACAGAAGCTGCGTTCACCGCCAAAGTGCCATCCAAAGGTCATT
>JAKSZP010013966.1:0-27541 GCA_022478985.1 Massospora cicadina | reverse complement strand
TACTATAATTCTATGAGGCATCAAGGTTGCTAAAATTTGAGACTCTAACAACTTTTGGGATAGGTTTTCTTGATATAAATTTTCTTATAATATACAGGATTAAAATAAAGAGTCAAACTTTAGCACTTATGGATAAAATAGCTTAACACTAGCTATACAAACTTGAAAAATATTACTATAAGATAATAAATCATTTGTCATTTTTAATTGTTACTTATTTAAAAAAGTACTATGGGGCTGTTGGAATCATGGCGCCTTTATGTACTAACAAGTGCTTTTGCGCATGATTTCAACAAATTTGCGGCTGTAGGAATATAAATACCCTTGACCACGATTAATATTTATTAAGAAAAAAATGCCACAAATTATATATATATAAATTTATTAGTATTATCCAGAGTGGCAAAAGCGATCTCCTAGTATATATCACCAATTAGTATTTAACCTAATTGATGGCTAATAGTGAGACTCCTGAGAATTCAGGTTAGGCGCAGAATGGCTCATTTTATATAAATGAATAATTAGCCTATCAGAGCGGTTGAAAAGTCTCTTCACCTCATCTTGACTTAAGTTCCTACAGGTGATTGACAGCAGGTATGATAAATCCATGTGGTAAGAGTTTAATATAGTTGGTCCAATCAAACATCTTAAGAATTTTTCACCTCCTGAGATCCCCTTTAAGTCTATAAAAAAGCTAATTTTCCTTAAACGGCTGCACTATATTTAAAGAAGTATAACTAACTTCAAAGCCATCTTGCCTATTCTGCTGGGGGTTTGGCGGATTTTTAACACCTAACGTTGTGCTGTTCAGTTGGGGGTTGGAGTAATAATATTTATAAGCTAACAAAATCCATCAAATGTTGGGCGAGGGTGTATTATTAACAAAATTGGAATTATTCTTCACCAAAACATTCCTATTGACGCATCAAAACTCCAATTGTCTGACATAACCCCCTTCAAAAATAGTATGGGGAGAATAAGGACGTAAAAACCTTCCATGCACTCTGTTTATAGTGACTCCAGAGGCAATTGATTTGATAGAATATTCGTCGGCCCGCTTGTAAGTGACCCTGAAAGGAGCATCCCAAATGGATCTTAGCTGCTTACTTCTGGGTGTAATGCGATTATGGTAGTATAGAACTATGTAAGATACTTAAAAAGTAGGCAGTGGAGGTCTAAGATCATTAACTGTGTGGCCCTATTTTGTGAAAGTTTTGGCTTGATTGATCATAGAGTCAGATTGTAACTAAATATTGTGTTGGGCCAGTTTCGTCATGGTATTGTCAGGATCATCAGTGTTAGCAAAGAAGACATCTCGGGCTAGGAGAGCAGGTATCCCAGTTCTTGACAATACAGAACGTGGAAAGAAAACATTATAAGGGTTCAGTGGCAGCTGAACCAATACACTATAAGGGCACTAGGAAAAACTGATCTCAATGGAGGGGGCCTGAAGTGGCCATTTTGCATAATATGGATACCAGGGCTCCATTGGCTCTTTCCACGGTACCATTTGTAGAGGGATTATAGGGAGCTTAAAAGAGTTGTTGCGCTCCCATGGAGGTAGCCAACATCTTAACCACTCTGAAGGTAAAGTTTCTCACATTGTCACAGAGTAGAACCTGGGGCAACCATGGCGACTGAAGATATAGTGATGAAGGAAAGTGGCGGTAGCTTTAGAAGTTTGAGATGGGAAAGCCACAGCTTCAATTCATTTTGTAAAGTGATCAATCCCTATTAGTGTGTATCAATTCCCAAGGTAGTCTGAAGTAAAGGACCTACCACATTAAAGCTTATAGTGTGGAATGGCTGTTGTGGTGTAGTAGGTTAATATTAATACTTAGTATTTAGACTGGCCTGCTTTTAGAAAGGTTAAACAGATATCCAGGACAACAATAAAAGAATCATAATTCCCTCCCAATAGTACCGTTCTTTAATACATTCAATTAAATTTCTCATGCCGCTATGCTCAAGGGTAGAGTGGGCCTCAGTAATCACAGCTACTAGTTCTGAAGGTTTGAAATGGGGCAGTCACTTTGCATCTACCTTTTTATATAACTTCCCGCTCTCTACCTTGGTTTTTGCAAAAAAATCAAAATAGCATTTTCTTGATGAGTTCATCCTCATCGTCCCAAGCATCAGGGGTCATAAAAAGGTCATGTAATCTCTCCGCTTCACTGTTATCTAGGTGGAGGACGGGCATCCAAGTCAACCCATCAACATTCATATGGCGGGCTCCAGCTCAGTGTTCAATCTTCATGTCATAATGTTGGAGCTCTATTCACAAAAATCAACCGTCCAGTGGGATCCTTCATATTTTTTAATCAATTCAAGGAGGAATTTTCAGTAACCACAGTAAATGAAGTTCCATATAAGAACTAGATGTAATAGTTTACAGCCAGAAGGACAGCAAGGCACTCCTTTTTAGTGATGCTGTTGCCGCGTTCATCTTTAGATATTATCTTGATGAAATAGGAGATGGGGTAATTCATGCCATTTTCATCCAACTGGGACAGGATGGCTCCAATGGCATAGTCAGAAACATTGTTAACCAAGATGAAAGGTTTACAAAATTTGGGTTAAATAGGATCAGATGTGTTAGAATTTTAACCAGGTGATATCTTCAAATGTTACCAAAATTAGTATATTAATTAATCATGGGAAAATTGCTGATTAGCTTTTAATTTTAATACATAATAATCCTATAAAAACCCAATCTGTGCTCCCCATATGGTTGGGTTGAGCTGTCTCAATCCACCAGGTTAAAAAAGTTTTGGGAATCATCACTGACAGAAATTTAAATATTTTGATTTTGGCATATTAGGCTGAGAATATCAAAATGCTTATAATTATCAATAGTATGGCAGATTGATTATTTAGCGTTGATATTGTGTCAGTAATGACTCATGAGAGTTTTTGATTTATTTACAAACTGGCGGCTAATGATGAGGATGGCAATAATTTAAGTATATATTAATAGAGTTAAATCGCAATTTAATTTTTTGAAACCATTGGAGATCATCCCTGATGCCAAATTGAATCAATTTTAACATCGGCGATTTATGTTGAGTTGGCTAAACACAAAATAAATTATTAAATTCAGATTAAAACAAATCGAGAATTGACATAAACATGTGCAATTGAGGATGATGAGCTAAGCAAGGAGAGTCGACAGTGAGAGTACTGAAGAATGCTAAGCAGGGAGAGTTGCCAGCGAGAGTGCTGATGAATGCTGGCAATGAATGCCAATGATGCGGATAGACAAGAAATACCTATAAATGATTTATTCTATCAATTATAAGACATCTTACGTTTGCTTACCTTTATTAAGTTTTCAGTGGACAGAGGCTAGCTTATCTGGTAGAGGTGGGACAGGAGATCCCCAGAGGTTAGGTGCTGGGAAAAACACCTGGAGTGGTCAGCACAAAAAACTCCCAAACTTGACTGGATGAAACCCTGAATGAACTATGACAACTAGCAACAACAAAAATTGACCTAAAGGATTGAAGGGGAAGAACCAGAGAGATTTAATAGAGGCTGCTGAACCACAATTATTGGACAAATCCTAGGAGAAGACCTCTGAGCCATGAGTGTTCAAGCCTCAGATGGTGGAGTTGTTGGTCTGTTAGGTTGGTAGGTTGCCCTGCGGATTTGCAGGGAAAGGTCACCAATGATGGTGAAAAAGCTAGAGCCATTAGTATTCATAATATTTGGCCTGGCACACTAATAGAGTCACCTATTACTGAGAAGAAAATTCTCAACAGGACAATTTTGTAGCAACTGCTTTAGCATCTCAAATATGGCCTTTTGTTCAGCTTACCAATAGAAAGGAGTGTTCTTGGCCAGTTAGAAAACGAGAGAGTCACTCAGTTGGTCTAACTTGAGGAATTAATTAGTGGTAATACCCTATCATGCCCAGAAAAACCTTGCTATCTTGGAGAGTTTATGGCACAGGCATTATGGAAATAGCTTTAACCATATCTTGTTAAGTTTGTGTTCCTTCTTAGGATATAGCAAGTCCAAGAAAA
The DNA here is from genome assembly GCA_022478985.1 of Massospora cicadina. Classification (NCBI taxonomy): domain Eukaryota; kingdom Fungi; phylum Entomophthoromycota; class Entomophthoromycetes; order Entomophthorales; family Entomophthoraceae; genus Massospora; species Massospora cicadina. The sequence goes on along the minus strand of JAKSZP010013966.1, from coordinate 23,516 downwards.
TTTAATCTCACTTGGAAAAAGATACACTTTAATGGTTTTAGTTTATTGTTGGATGCATGCAGGCGGTGAAAAACTTCCTTGAGATGAGTAAGATACTCATTGAAAGTTTTAGAAAAGAATGTGATGTCTTCAAGATAGACTATCACACAACTCAACTTGAGATCTTGTAAGATATGAGTAATGGCTCTCTGGAATGATGCATGTTCATTGCACAGCCCTTAGAATAAGCAAGTGGGTTAAAATAAGCCTTCACTGCAAATAGAGCACATTTCTCTTGATCTAGTGGAGAAAAGTCCATGTGCCAGTAGCTTATGGCCAAATCTATAGCAGAGAAGAAGTTGGAGGCAGAGAGTTGTGCTAGAGCGTCATCAATGAGAGGACAAGATAACAGTTCTTTTTTGTAAGGTTGTTAAGTTTTGGTAGTCTATAATTACCCTATGTTTTCCGTTTTTCTTTTTTATGTGCAGTAGAGGAGAAGACCATGGGCTCTTGGAAGGTACTAGTAATACAGCGTCTAGTTACTATTTGAGTTCAGTCCTCATTTGTTGATCTTCAACTTTGGATATATGATATAATTTAGACCATATGGGACGGGCATCACCAACATTGATGGTGTGATTTCAATCCTTCATGTGGCCATAATAAGTATCAGATTTAGAAAATATTTCACCATAGTCCCCTAATAAAGATTGAGCCTTTTAATGCTCATAGTGGGTAAGTCATCTGGATTATGGACGTTAATTAGCGTACATAACAATTGGTAAGCCCATATCCAACGTAGAACTCATGAAGTGGGTTTTAGAAATGTCCTCAATTGGTATCAGAGAGCCTTTTCCTATCTTCTGATGCTTTTTCACAATAACGTCTATATTGGTGAAATTCCCCAATAAACAGTGATAGGTAAATGGTAGGAATGATCTTAATGCTAGATACTCTTGGCTTTAAGAACTAACTCCATCAATGCTTGTTATATGCAATAAACAGTGTCAAGGGTTTTGCAAGGTAATCTTGGTGTCAATCACTCGTTGTTCACCAGATTTGATTACTATCTTCCCAGAAGCGTAAGTCGGAATACCCTATGAAGCATCCACAGAATTGGGCAGCTTCTTTTTGTTTCACCCTGATGTGGTGTAAAGTAAGGATAAAGAAGAAGAAGGGTACTCAACTAGTCAAGAGTAATCCTTTTTGTTAGCTTCTTTATCGGTTAAACTGAGGAACTTCATAATTGAGCAAGGATAGATAACCCTGCTTCATGTTGATAATTCCGTCGTACTCAAGCATTAATTAAGTGCTAATAAGCATATCATAAGTATTGTTGTCTAAGGCCACTGCAGGGGCTGACAGGAGGAGCTTTCCAATTCGAAGGGGAAGGGAGGAGTATACCCCAATAGCGCGAGTACTGTTGGGGCCTGCAGTCCCATACTCTTGGGAGTATTCTAAGTCAGGTGGCAACTTAACTTTCTTGATCAATTTTGAAGAGACCACATATATCAGGGAGACAGTGTCCAGGATAGCCATGATCTGGACCTTGTTTATAACGACCTTCACCTTAGTTACAGTTCCATCAAAACTAGGAAGAAAAGCTAGAATTTCTTTAAGACAGAAAGTGGAGGCAATACTTTTAGCAGTCTCAGAGCATCTCTCTTTGATGGATTGGAGACTATAACCATGCTGAGTGGGTCGGATTAACTTGGCAATGAGCTGGTCAGCATCACTAGCGGTGTCAACAACCTCTAGGCGCCCCAGCACTTGGCTAAGTATGTTTCTTCAGGTCTTATGGTATTGAGAACTACTTCAGGGCTCAACCAACCCGGAATCTTTACTTCAGCGGGGGATCCTAGAACATTTTATCCAATGACCACATAACCACCTTAATATTCATCATCAGAGAGGTTTTACGATGCACGTTGGAGGAGTGATAGGAAAGCGATCATAGTTAGGCACGTCAGTTTCCTGCATACAATACACCTTATCAGCATACCCTATTTTGTTTCAGTAGTCGCCCTAGAATGCTCAAATAATGTTTTGGTCAGGGTAGAAGGTTCTTCTACTCTAATGGAATTAGGCTAAATCTCCTTTTTGGTGGCTTGGGCTGCACCTTGGGCGCAGGTTTCAAACTGCGAACAACCAGAGGAGGAGCCAAGGGAGTTGAGGACTGCATCATATATGAACGTGAGAATTGAGCTACTGCAGGAGGCCTCTCTGTGGAGGGCTTAGCATGAGACAAGATTGCAACTGACTGCATAGGGCGAACCCTGGGTGCAGATGAAGGAAGGGAGCATGCCTTATCACCTGTGGTGCACCCTGTTCACCTTACATGGCAGGGTGATGTCTGGTTTAAGACGCACTGTGGGAGCAGGTTTCAGGTTGTGAATGGCACAGGAGGGGCCCTGGGAGGCATTGGAGACTCCTGATACCAAACTAAGGATGGAAGATCTTCCATGGTTAGGACTTGAGGTTGCAAAAAAACTACTTGGGTGATTTCCTCTTCATGGAAAATTTGCAACCCCAAAAAAGCCTCCTTTATAAACATGTACGCTCTGAAATGGCGTTTTATTGAGATAATATGCCTTGCTTGGAAAGGTTGAGATGTCTGTTGAAGCCTACTGGCTTTGGTGATGCTCTTGGTGCTTTTTGCATAGGATTCAAATAATTAAGCAGTGGTAAGAGTATCAAAACTTTCAGCTGCCTTTAATGATTTGGGGGTTTTAACACTACTTATGGAGTAAGATATAAAAATTTAAATACTAGGAAGATATAATTATATATTAGGAATAATTGCGGGGTAAAAGAAGAACACTATTATAATGCTGCTGCTTAGTAATTAAAGCAACTTGAGGCTCAAAGTGAGAGGGGCGTGAACTTCATTATAGGCTTTAGTAGCCTAATTAGGAAATATGGGTTTTAGACCTATTGGTGCTCTTGAGACCCACCTTGCTTCAAAATGACGACTGATGGTGGGTCAACAACAGGTAAGATGAACCTGAGGGGCAGAGAAGTTATATATTAAACTAATCATTTGGTGGGAAAATATTTTCACCTGGTGGGACCCCTTTAAGGCTATAAAAGAGGGTGGTCTCCAAGTAGGTGCTTGAACTATATTGCATACGGGATGGGGAGGACCCTCAGAATAACTCCACTGATTCTGCTGAAGGCTTGGCGCAACCCTACCATCAACTATAGGGCTATTTGGACGAGGAGTGTAGTTGGGAGTATACCCTGGTTTAAGGGATTCCACCAAGAATTGACCAGGGGTTTTTAGGCAATATTATCCTTATTTTAAAAACTGTAACACTTTTTATTTTTATAAAATCAGATAAGTAATTGTCTAAAAAGTCAGACCACTCATATCAGTAACGGCTTCATCATAAGGTAGCATTTTAAAAAAGTAACAGTGGCTGAGATTCAATGTAAAACTGATCAGCAAAAGCAGCAACTGATTCTGTCTCTTACATAATAAGGCACATAAAGGCCTGTTTTTCCTTTTTAAACTCGCTGTTGAGCTGAATTTTTCATTGAGTGCTTTATTAACTTCCGCCCAGGTACTAAGGGACTCCACATGAGGAACCATTAACTCTTGGGCTAAGCGGCTTAAGCATGGGAGGATATACTGTATTTTCTGGTGATCAGTTGTCCCTTCCATAACGGATCTTTAACAAAGTGGAATGAGGTGATGCTACTCTCACCAGGGTTAAAATTGTCTCTAAAGGAGGGGTTTAAAACAGCGGGAGCAACCCCCATGAGGGGTAAGACAGGGGAGCTGTTCAAGCTTTTTAAGACGATACAGATTGCAGGATATTTTCTGCTACAAAGCAACTGTCCTTGTTTGAATCTCAGCGGGGATGGCGAGATGGGCACTCACCTTAACATCCTCCATTTTATTTAATGATTGAGGTGTAAAGGCTACCCTGTAGTGAGCACCACTTGTTGGAATACTGGCGCCTTTAGATGATTGCAGATGATTTTGCATAGTATCAACAACCTTGCAGCTGTAGGAGCATTGAAACTCTTGACTGCGGGTAAATAATTTTAAGGGGAAAAATAACCACAATATGTTTTCTGAATGTAATATGTATATTTATTAGTAATATCCAAGGGCAAAAAGAGATCCCCTATAAAATTATTGCAGCCTAATAATTACCCTACTTGATGGTTAGTAATGAGATGCTTGAGAATTTCAGTTTAGGCGCAGAATGGCTCGTTTTAGATAAAAAGAATATTTAGCCTATCAAAGCGTTTTATAAGTCTATTCACCTCACCTTGACTTAAGTTCCCATAGGTGATTGACAGAAGGTATGATATATCTTTGTGGTAAGAATTTAATATAGTTGGTCCAATCAAACATCCTGAAAATTATTATCAACTCCTGAGATTTCCTTCAAGTCTATAAAAAGGCTAATTTTCCCTTAAGAGGCTTCACTACATTTAAAGCAGTGGGAGGCGAACTTTAAAGCTAGCTTGCCTATTCTGCTGGGGTTTGGAGGATTTGGAACACCTAAAATTGTGCTGTATATCTGGGGGTTTGGGGTATTAGTATTACTACAAGCTAACCAAATCCCCCAAATGTTGGGCAAAGGTGTATTATTAGTAAAATCGGAATTGTTCTTCACTGGAACATTCCTATTATCTTGTGAACCTCCAAATGTCTGCAGAGGCAAATAATATAAAATTGCACAATACCTGGGTACTACGCCTTACTAATTTTCAAGTCAAAACCTTATTGGAAATTTTTATGTTTTTGGCAGTCCTAAAGGCTATTTGCACTAAAATAATAAATTGCTTCCAGTTCATAAATCTTTGTAAGAAACTTTTAGTATATATTTATATAGTTCCTGGGGATTAATCCCTATGCTTAGACCTTGCCACAACCTTTCAATCAAAGAAAGCTAAAAAACCTAGGACCGCACATTATCCCTAAGGAAATAGCTCAAATATCTATTGGATCAGCTTTAGGGTTTCTATACTAAAGGACCTTACCTAAAACTAATTTTTTCTTCATCTCTTTGAATAAACTAAAGGGTCTGTAGAAAGGTAGCCTTGTCCAGGGTTATAGGGCCTCAAAGAATCCATGTAACTCTTGAATTTTCTACAGGGGAGGGGGTCAGTTAAGCCTACCTCTCAGATGATTTGGCTAGACCAAGATATATATGAAGCTCTAAAATTCCATCTGTCAGAATGACAAGAAGAAATTCAAAAGACTGAAAAGTTGATAGAAAATGACTGTACTTTCTCAAATTCATAGCATTGAAAAGTTGAAATAAGAATAATGAAATCATAGAAATTAAAACTAATGGTATAAATTTTATTATTCAGTTTTATGTTGATAATTTTGAGAGAAATATTTTTTATTTGCTAAAATGCTCAATATTTATAGTTCAAGTAAGCATTCAATGACGGATAGTACGTCACATATTTGGAGGTGATTTTAAATTTAGCTGAGGGATTTTCTCTTAGTCATTAATCAATGGGTAAAAATCAGTGCCGTTTTTATCTTCAATATTAGAAGAAATCTGTCTAGGATGATTTTCTCCTACTACACAAGCTTATGAAGGAGAAGTTGCTTATATCTCATAATCTTAACTGGCCATATAATTTATCAGAACCTGAAGGGTGAATTTTGATGAGAAAATATTTTGAACTTTATGTTTTTATAATAAAAATTCATCATCCAAAATAGCGTGATTTGAAAATAATTTTTAAAATCATTCATTAGTGATGTATGCTTTCAAACTTTAACAACGTCCCTATAGAAAAATAAATGAGGCGGGTCAACCTTGGGACAAATATACCACGCCAATTTTTTTTACCATGTGCTGGTTTTGAACCTGTTTCAAACAAAACCTGACCTGGAGTGGAGCAGGAACCATCCCACTATGCTACCACTCCTCAACAACGACCCTATAGATCTTTATTAGAGGGGATACCTATGAAATAACAGCCCATGTACACAATTTAGCACAGTTCCTTGTTACATGTCAGCTATCAAATGCTCAAATCACCTACAATAAAATAAAATTTTAAGACCTAAAACAGATAATTTTCAATTTTTTAGTTTGACTACCAAGACAATGATGATAAGGTAAAACCAATTTCTAATTGAAACTCAGGAAGATAAGCTAATTTTGAACCATTAGTTTCTTCATAGCGTTGAACTTATAGAATTTATATCAAGAGCTTGCAAAAAGAAACCTTCATCTACCAATGCCACATAGTTAATTAAACAGCCTTAGGAGTAAAGAATCTAAAATTATATTAAAAATAAGGGTAACAATGGTTTCAGGTTATAAAAAGCTTAAAAGGGGCATCTTTAAAATTATGTGAAAACTAATATAGTAAGCTATCAATTTTGAGGATTTACTCGCTTATAAATTTATATACTGCTTTGATAGTTTTAAGAATTTCAGCTGATATATTCTCAATTCTTAGCAAGTGTCTTATGATATGCCAAACCGTATTGAAGCTCACAAGGGCTTAATTTAATATTTGACTCTCTGGTCTTCTCTGATATTAATGTCCATAGTAATTGGGAACTTTTCCTGACTCAATTCAATATATAAGCTTCCCTAACGCTTGTCAACACTCTTAATAAGAACATAGTACTTTTATATCACAAAAACGTATAATATAAAATAATAATAGGTAAATGGTAATTAGATGAACATTAGATATTAGATGGTTATAGATATTTTATTAGTTGACCAGGCGCCAGTATTTCATACCCTTGGGCATCTCCTGGACATACTCAACTATTATATGAGTCCATCTGAACCATTCCAATTCTCTACAGATCATAACAAAAGTTAGTAAAGAGATTTTCCAAGTTAATTTGGTCTTTGGATTGAATTAATAACAATCATTTCAGCCTGATTAAAGGCACTTATACTCTTATAAATGGGAAAACTTTAAGTGCAATATGAGTAACTCAGAAGCGAATATTTGCGTTACAATTGGCCCAATTAGAGTATCATCATATAGCTGATGGAATACAGGTAATGTGGAAAATACACGATTGAATTTAAATAATGATGTACCCCAAAGAGAGACATCAATAGGCTTTTAATAGCATTATTTCACCCAATTTGGGCTGTCCTTGTTTAAGTGCTTATGTGCCAGTTAAAAGTTTGCCATACAAAATGTTATTATGAATTTAATTTAATTGCATTTTTAAAGTAAGTTAAATTAAGTTAATGCCATAAACCCACTTGTTGCATCCAAGTGGGCCTCATATTTGGGCATAATGTAATTATATCATAGCTAATTATAGATATGATAATTGGGATGCTTAAAAGCACTTAAGGCGGGTTTGAGTTGAAAAAAATCCTTATAAATTATGCAAATAAATTGAGAAGGATCAAGGGATCCATCAATGGGAGTATTTCTATCAGCATTGATGGTTTTCTCAAAGGGTTTATTGTTTGAGTCAACCATCAAAATTAACATAGGTTAGTAATGCACTTTTTATATTATCTGTTCAATGAATAGGTTCAGATTTACTCATTCTTCTTAATATTGATACAAAACCACTAACTATTTCTACTGAACCATTGGTAGATGGATTACAAGGGGTAGTGAATGTTTTAGTGGTTAAATCAAGGCGGCTATGTCTTGTACTACATTTAGGGTAAAATTTAGCCCATCAATCTAAAGTAATACACCAAGGCTACCATGTTGAATGAAAACAGTAATATACAAGAATAAAGCTTTGACCTTAGAAGTAGATAAAGCAACATATAAAGCCTTAACTCATTTTGGTTAAACTATCACAGCAAAAATGATGTAATGGTAGCCATGAAATGCTACAGGCGAAGGTTTTACAACATCTATACATAAAACCTAAAAAATCGCTGAAAGAACTACTAGCTAAACTAAATATTTGGGATATTCCAAACATGATTTCTTCAAGTGAGAAAAACTTCCAAACATCCTGAATAGTTTATAACACGCCTTCCCAAAATATTTACTGTTGAGCTAATGGTGAAATCTTATTTTTCCATGATCAACTTTCACATGTCCTTGTATAATGACATTGGCATCAGAGAATGAACAAGTATAAAGATGTCATTTTTTACCTATTTTCTTAAAAATAATACATTCTGAATCTGGGTGCTAATATTTTCTTAGATAACTCATTTATAATGTTAATTTCTCGGCGTCTAGGTCCGCTGTCGCCAAGTTGGAATTGCACAGGGTATAGCCACTGAGCAACCCAATCAAATGATATGAGGATCGCTGATTCTTATAATAAAACTTAAATAAATATATATGGAGCTATCGCCCCTTATTTCTATCTTTATTTTAAATATCTTGCAGACCATTATGAGCTCTCCTTTTCCTCTTAAAACCATCACCTTTTAATCTTCCATCAGGCTCTTTATACCTTGATTCCCCAGCCAGATGCATCCTCAGCTTGGTATCTTCTATTCTTCTTCCTTTTTTGAGTTGCTCTTGTTCATATCAAATCTCAACATGATTCCTCTCGATTTTCTGAATGTTCTCATTTTGCTCAATTATAATTCATGTATCCCCTTTTCATAAATCTCGAGACTCATCTCCATTCCCCTGTGATCCGCCAATATGGGTAGCGTATCATCCAGTCATATCAACTTCCCAACATATAAGTTCAGGAGTTTCTTCTTTCTATAGTCCAGGTCTTCCAGTAAGTCATAGATTTGGTTCTCTTCTGCTAAAGTCACTCTCAGTACAAGCAAATGGTAAGGTCCACCTACACTTTGATGTATTGCTCCAGGATGATGATGAATAGTAGATTCATAACATTATACCTTTAAAGCCTAAGAAAGTTGACCATGAGGGTCTTTCATCTGCTTTAACCACTAAAGCAAGAAATAGTCAGTTAAAAATAGTAAAATGAGCTACATATAGATCCAGTTGGAAATCTTTGATGGTCATGAGTACCGCTAAGCACTCATTTTTTAAAAACACTATGAATTTTTTCTTTTTAAAAAAGGTCCTCATAAAGTAGATTATATGATGATCATTTTGATGTTACTCAATCTGAGCTAAGATAGTATCTAATGCTACTTTGCTTATATTGGTGAACAGTATAAAAGGTTGATTAAAATTGAGTGGTATCTCTTGGCATAACAGTTCCAATGACTGTAGCCAAAGTTTGATGATGGGCTCAAAGCTGTAAACTAGCAGAGAGGTTGATATAAGACAAAAGATGAGGCAAAGTAGACAGCTTTATTGAGTTAAAAGTGGTGATATTCATAGGATGTATGGGGACGTGGTGCCTAGGGGACCCCCATGGCCCTGTGCGATAAGGATCTTTCACAATATTCTGAATTAACATCTGGTTGGCACCCTCATTTTACTGCATCGTCCTCATGATTGCAATGGTGGGAATGCGCCACTTTAGGTTTAGAAAGCGGGGATAAAATCCCTGAAGGCATCTTCATCAATTCTCATGTGTGTTGTTCTTCCTTATTCAAACTCCCATTGGTTTGATGAGAGTGGAAGATAAAGTTTAGACCAGCCTGCCAGTCTGGATGCAAAAACACCCAGAAGGAAAGCCTGAATTCCAGAGGCGCTGCTGATTGAAAAACGGTAAACTGTGCTTTGAGAAATTTCACCAGCAAGTGCCAATAAGCAGAAATTTTAAATAGCTCCCTGGCAACAAACCACGTTGTCACAGCCCAGGGCTCATGGATTTGGGTGCTGGTAAAAGTGAGATTGGAATGGAAGGTTTAAATTTCGTCATAAGAAAAAAATTGAGTTGTGGGTTGTGAAAAATTTTATTGAATGTAAAAATATAAAATTAACTACCAATATTCTCAATATGATATGACTGCTTAAATAGATGATTGATTTGAGATTTAACCTATGAAAGTGTGGGATTGGGGACCTCAAGATTCACCTAACACAGCGAACTTCAAGCGAGGGAGGGAAGAAAATGAACTTATTTTTAACTGACTTTGAAATTGTTGGCGGTGGGCTGAGTTTCTGTCAGTTCATCTACAGACGCCAGAATTGTGGATTTGCCGCGGTTTTGACAATTAGAGTGACAGTGTATCACTAAACAGGCAATGGGAAACTCCCAAGGCCACCCCACTTAGGAGCAGTCCCAAGAGGTCAGGAACAGGTATAGTGTGTCAAACCCACCCACTCCCAGTTGCTTTGGCGTCCGTTTGACCAAGTGGGATTTGTCAGACAAGTAGTTTGATATTTTTGGGGAGGGTTCCAAACTGTCAGCAACTTTTGACGATGGCCCAATGCCATTGGTGAGTTCTACCAAAGGTTTAAACTTAGGAGCTTTCTTCATTGTAGGTATGCACCTGTCAGGCCATATTCCTGATAATTTTAGGGAGGGTTCCAACCTGGCAGCAACTTTTGACAATGGCCTGATACCATCAGAAAGTGTTACCAAAGATTTGACATTAACCACTTTTTTTGCTGAGGGGATACGTCTATTGGTCTTTGTTACCAATGGTTTGCAACTGTCAACTATCAAGGCCAAAGATTATTGCCGTTAATCATATTTAGCCCCTTTGCCCCATGTGGATGCTGTCTTTGCCAATTTTATACAAATTCCCTCAATATGCCATAATAAATCTCCAGATGTAAGGACTGGGGTTGGGAGTAGGACCCTCAAAGGGTAAGGAGTGACCACTGCTTGTCCACTACATGGGTGATGTTGCCCTGGGAGATTAGGGGCCGCCAGCCTTCTTGGCCCTTTCTTTAATGGGAAATGAAAAACCCTCCAATCCAAATGGAGAAGGCGCTCCCCATGGAGTTACTATTAGTGCCTTCAGGGAAAGGTTTTTTTCATTATGACTTAAGAATCAACTCATCAAGGCTCAATTTAGGATTAAGGATTTTGACTTTTTATCGTCTCAAATCCTGACAATGCCCCCCTCAAGATCCTGTCAGAGGGCGGTATAGGGCTAAATTATTGCCCATGTACTCAGATCACCAATGTAACCTGATTGACATTGGCAATGGAGTACTCCATGTTCATTTTATGTTGAGATTTTAATCTGCCCACAAAACCCAGCTTCATTGATTATAACAAATCTTCTTGTCCACTAGGGGATGTATCCACTAGTGGATGTAAGAGTTATCAATTATATACATTAACTAATGTTAAGAGAAAGATTCCCTGCAAATATTTGTAATTCACCAGGTTCTGATCCGCCAAATTGCTAATGTCTCATTGGGATGATCCCCAACAATAAAAAAGTGAAAAAGTTTTTGATTGTAATATTATCAATCTAATTAATTTGTAGAAGTCAATCAATTTTTGTAACCAATTGACCAAGAGTTTATGAGTTGTTAGGCAAGTGATGCCACATGTGATAAGCAACTTGCGAGTTAACCTTTTAAGGATCACAACCTGCTGTTTGTGAGTAAAAGTCACATTACCTAAGAAGGTTTTTAACTTAATAAGGGTGAAATGCTAGGGTTAAAAAGCGGTAAGACACGTTCTTTGTTTCAGCACAGAAGAGGTCACATTGATAGTCAGCGTTAGAATCTGACTAAACTGATGAGGAAGATAATCTTTTGGAGCGCCCCAGGAAAGTTGATTCATTGGAAACAGCTGCCGTTCCCATTGGGGCGCCAACTGATGAGTTGGGCGCCAAATTCCCTTATAAAAATTTTTGCATTTACTAAATAAAGCTTATAAATAAGCATAGTAGCAGATTAGTTTCTTTGCTAATTTAGATTGTCATATTATGCTCTTGAGTATAGAGTTTGGAAGGATAGGTGATCCTTTGTCCATTATATTTTTTTTCTCTGCGGACTCTACGTGAAAAGAGAAGAACAGTTGAACCTAATCCTAGGTTGAGTTTAATCAGAAGAGGGACGAAGTCCTTACCAATATTCCAGAAGAACATTAAAGATAAATACAAGCTCCAGTTTACCGTTAGACCTAATATTCATCTTGGTATTAGGGAATTTAATTAAAGTGATAGTCTTCATACTATTACTACCTTATTCATTTAATTATCAACAGTTCATACAACGCACATACAAGGAACCTGTGCAGTAAAACAAGGGATCTGAAGCGAGCTACAATCTTGAAAGAATAAACGGCATTAAGATTTAACATTTGGTGCTCACTACAGGGGTAATTGTTTAGCCACTAGCTCTCATATTAATCAATTTGGTGCTCATTACAGGAGGTATTTGAGTTTTAAAGCCAGATTAATAAAGAGACCAAATCAACCATGTCTTATAATAACAAAATAAAGGAAGCTTTGGACAGAACTAGAGACTGTCAATACAATGCAATAATTTCAGCGTCACAGGCCAATTTCACACTTTGGAGGAATGGGTAATGAAAGCTAAGGAAGAGGTTGCAAGTCAGGAAAATTAACAATGATTTCTATTGGAATTTATCCTCCATGAAGTAAAAGGAGGGCGAATTACTTAAAGAAGTATCATTTCAGAAGGCCAAGCAATAAGCAGATAGAGAACACTTATGCTGGATTAGCAAAGATATGACGTGCATGTTGTTAAGCATAGAGGAACAGGGGAATCACCATGGTGATTATGCTCAAATGGATGCAAATGAAGCCAATAACAATATGCACAAAACTCCAGTTGGGAAGATTTAACACCCAGAAATATGCCTAGGTCATTCTCAGCCGTTTTAAAATTGAATCCAAAAAACTCCAATGTTTAATTATGTTGTCAGGCAGGAAACTTTACCAGTGGAGCCACAGATAAATTTTGGAGTACTCTGAATTTTTCCACATCTCACTGGGACACCGCCCCTGCTTTTTTGATCATTCAAAATGATGATGTTCAGATTTAGTGGCTGTAATGAACTGCCTGGACACCGATTTTCAGAATCTGGCGTTGCCCCACCTGAACGGGGACAACTAAATTTATAATGAAGCCAAGGAATACATTATGATATAGTTAAGAAGCCTTAAGAGGATGTCTAGACAAAAACAGGAAATAGTGGGCATTCAATTCCAAAAGAACAAGATTTTAGAAGCTTTCGCCAATTGAAACTACAGGAACCACAATTAGAAGTTTACTGTAAAAGTACTATCAGGTTTTTGATGCATGTTTAATGAGGCAAATGGCTCTGCAGCCCTACCAAGGTTTTAATGGTACAATGACTTCAGCCCTGGTGACTCATAAGTCCACATCACAGATGTTGGATCATCTAAAGATGTTAGGACCTATATTAAGGCCCCTAATTGAACTTTTTAGGCCAATCCTGTTAAAATTCAAAATACAGTGAAATTTGCCAATCCCATTATAGAGCAGAAAAATCAGGTCATGATGGGAAACAAGCACAAAGGACAAAAACTAGTGGACAAAACTCATATCTGCTGACATCAATATGAAAACTCGGACACCTTGCCGCTCAATGCTTGAGAAAAAAGCCTGAGAAAATTACTATAATCCAGGTGAAAGAGAAGGGAAATTTGTCTAGATTTGGGAAAAGGGCCCATGTTCTAGATTAGTATAATCTGGCACTATGGTCAAACCTGTTCCCCCCAATATTTTGAATGATGAAATAAATATTTCTAATTTTTTTGTAGATGATGAAACACCTGAATCGCTTATCAGGTTGTAAAACTGGATGTTAACGCAAGTACCCAATAAAAAGTGAAAAAAATTGACTTCTCTCTCTGCTTGGCATAACTTTCTGAGCAAATTAGTTTGGTAAAATAAAAACAAACACTTAATCACACACAGAAAACTTGATCCAATGTCATCAGATCCTCCGCTGAATTTCCCAGTGTGGGGCAGTGGTGAAACTCCCCCCTCCATTTTCTGTCCGACAGGAAAACACGCTTGGACTGACTCACCCAGTCATACAAACCCTTTGAATGATTCGTTCCTCCCAAGGATCTTGATGCCCATCTTGCCTGAACCCAAGTGGTGCCCCACTGCCCCCTGGTGCTCCCTCAGAGCAACATGCGTTTTAGCCTTAGGGTCAAATATGGGAAATTCTTCCCCTACGATGACCAAGCCATTATCAAAATGGCTCAGGCAGTGATGAAACCAGCCTGTTTTATTGACTTCCGCCCCTATAAGGAGTACTTTGATCTTGGCTTCCCCTGTAAAGCCGATGCAGCCACTGTGGCAATGGTGCCGCTAATATTCAATAATATTCCCCTTCCAACAACTCAGACCTGACTCCCAATAGACACCACTTTTTTTGGTTTAGTTTGCTGGTTTGCCCACCCATATCCCCCACCGAAGTGCTCCACCATGAGCTGATGGAAGGTTTGGCATCCTACGGCGCCAACCCCATCTTACAATTTATGGTCTCAAATGGGGCCACACGCCTCACTGGGCCTCGGGCATATGCCACAATCAGACCTGAATTTACAAAAATTTCTTTGGCAATTCCCCTTCATGCCACCATCCCATCTGCCCCCAACCATCCGTTCTGGGCCCGCGTTAAGGGCGGATGGACAATTTGTCCATCCTGTTTCAAGTTAGATCACTCAAAATGCAAATGCTTATACTCAGAAACTCCCATTGATGCTGAAAGTTTGCCCGACACCCACCAATCTGCCACCCACCCCGCGCCAACTCCAACATGGGATATGATCCTACCTTCCCCTCCTCCAATGCCTGATGCTGCAATTACACCTACAGCCACCAATCAGCACCCACCTTTCCCCAATGCCATAAATAATTTATCCAACCAAACATTGGATTGGATCCCAGTTCTATCCCATGTGTCCACAAATGAATCAAACAAACCTCAACCGTACACTGAATTCCCAATTCAATTCAACCAAAATCCATGAGAATTATTGGATGAAATCGATGAATCAGGTAATGTCATTAAAGAACTGATGCTGCAACTTGAGCGGCTCTGTAACGCAGAATGGGATGCAAAATTCCCGCCTCAGAAATATGTCCCACAACCTAACACCAAACCGTTCTACAGCAACAACCAGCTTGCAGTAGAAGCAGCTGCCTCACTAAATTGCCATCCACTTCTCAAAGCTGCTGCCAAATCTGTGGCTGCACTCGCAGAAGGAATTCCACCTCCCGTCATCCCCAAAAATCTTACTCCAAAAAGTAAGATCAACATGAAAACTTTACATAAAAATGTCACTGAAGCCATCTAGAACGTGGTAACAGTAGCACGAAATCCAAAAGCAAAAATAACCTGAATCAACATTGCCACATTCATTAAACTCCCAGACGCCCACCTCAAAGCTGAAGACGCTTTGATCAAATGCATCATTGGTATAATGATGGCTGGCAACTATTTGGAAGTTCAAGTCATCAAGGATATTAAACCCCATGCCGCCGATGCCCCCACACCCTTACTATCTGCCTTAACATGCACCCTACTCTGGGATGAGATGGATGCAGTTGAAGACGAGCCCCCAACCCCCCCTCCCCATCCACCATAAAGGGATAGCAGTATTCGCTACCCACCTGGTTGGATATTTGTTAGGTATGATTCAATTGATCTGTCCATTTTGGGCGTTTCATTTGAATCATTATCTTTTTTAGGATTTTTAGTTTTAGTTTGGTAATGTCCATCCCCTGGTTAGCTTACCCCGGTTAAATAAAAAGTGAAAGGAATTGACTTTTAAATCATATAATAAGTTGTTTGACTGTACATTTGTCAGCTAGTGGACAAGATTAGATCTTCTGAAAGAATGAAAGAATTGCTCAAGATGAGACTAGATGAGATGAACGTATCTCTATACATTAGTATGATCAAGGAATCTTTCCCTGATTTATCCACGCAATTGATTTATAATCTTGATTCAGCGAATATCCAGCTATTTACTCAGTAAACACCTTATTACAATAATCTGAGTGTATATATGTGGATATAATAGTCAATTAGTATAGAGTATGGGAGATATTTGACAGTGGAGTACCCATCAACATCATTTCGACCAAATTGGTAAAAAAAATGAAGATTTCACCAGAAAGAGCACCAGAAGTAATATGGAACCACCAGACCAAATATTACAATATCCTATGGAGCCTACAGTTCGCTGCAACTTTGTTTTTGATCACTTGTGGTATCAGCTCCTGCCATAGTGTTGACTAATAATAATTATGAAATACTTACCAGGACGAATTTCCTGAAAAAAGTATGGTGTAAAATGCTATTTTAATGGGGTACCCTGGCAATCTTGAGGCAAACACTGCCTATAAATACAGGGAAAGGAGAATCGCCGCTTACAAAGAAGCTCAATTTTGCAAGCTAGATTTTCAATGATGGCATCATTCCCATCCAGTACAAATTGGCTAAATAAAAAAGGAGGGAGATGCTGAAGGAGATTATGGAAGGTCTTGGGATGTCTTTGAGATCAAATATTACAATCACCAGTCTGATGGGAACACAAATAATTGTTAACACAGTTTTAAAGCTCAAAATCCTGGAGCAGGTACAAGGAGAAGTCATCAGCCCAAGGAATAAATTGAGGATTAAGCCATGGGTAGTGCTGGGAATTAATATGCCAGGACACAGAGAAAAAGTGTGATACTGGCCAATCTTTGAGAAAAACCAATGAATATAGAGAAATATCTAGTCATAGCGTTTCTGTATTTAATCCTGATGGCGGAAATCAATAAATCACTTGACTTCAGAATGTTGAATGAGATAGTACTACTGGAAAATGTACTAAAAGATTCAAAGCTTTGGTTAATTAGAAAGAAGATGGCTAATTTATCAAAGTGACAGCAAGAAAATGTGCTCTAATTATTTAAAAATTGGTGATATTTGCCCAGGATGACCATAACCTGGGATGCGCAAAAAACGTGATACATAAGGTCAACGCTGGTATCTATCCGCTGATATGGATGGGACATGTTCACTAATATTTGGCTGATGAAGCTGTGATCAGAGAAGAAATCAGCAAGTTAGTAGAGAATGGGCTCCTCATTCCATCATCAAGTACATGGCCGCGTCCAATCCTAATTTTAAAGAAGAAGGAAGGATTAAATTAGGCACTGATTGATTATCACCAATTAAATAAAATACTAAGAAGGATTCATATTCGCTGCTGAGGATTGATGACATGATCAATCACCTAGGGGATGACAACTACTTTTGGCAATGTACTTGAAATTGGGATATTGGCGAATCAATTTTCCAAAAGAAGATCAAGAAAAATGTGCAATAATTACCGCACTGGGACTGTACCTGCTGACCATAATGCCCTAGTGATTGTGTAACGCGCGTCAGTGACTCCAGAGAGCAATGTACTCTATCCTCAGTGATTTGAATTTATCCTGCATTTTAATATACTTTGTTGATATCAATGTATTCAGCAGGACCTTCAATGATCACTTGGAGCACTTAGAAAAGCGTTTATGCACTGTGATGTAAACTTAAAATCAAGATGAGGAAGTGTCATTTCTTCAATTAAGAGCTTGAGTGTCAGGGAGATGGCAGATAAAATTTAGACTTGCCTGCCAGTTGGGATGCAAAATCCCCAAAAGTTGAGCCAGAATGTCAGGGGCATTGACACTCGAACAACGCTTGAATATGCTGGGAGATAAGTAGTAATGGAGTGACAATAGGCCGCAAAATAAGAAAAGCAACCTGATGAGGAACCAAGCTGTTGTGGCCCAGGACCAATGGGCTAGATTAGGGATTTGTGAGACTATAGAATAATACATAAAGGCCCTGAACTAGAGTCCCAAGTGACTATGGTAAGGATCATTAGAAAAAATATGGTGGAATGACCCAGCTGATAAATAGGTTGTAAGCCAAATTGCAGATGTCATGGGGGTTTGGCAAATTAAATTCAAGCTTAAATTAAATAAATTTGAGCACAGAATTTTTATTGAATTTAAAAATAAGATAATCAGCCATCATATTCCTCAGTGTGTTATTACTGCTTAAATAGACAATCAATTTGGGGAATAGCTTAAAAAAGCATGGTATCTGGGCCCTTGAGATTTGACCTTAAATGGCGAACTTTGAGAAAGGGGGAAAATGAACTTATTTTGAACTGACTATGAAAGGATTAGTGGTGGGTTGAGCTGCTGTCAGTTTTTCCATGGACACCTGAATTGTGGATTTTCTGCAAGTTCTGATGACTAATGAAAATGCAACTCACCTGACAGGCAACGGGAACCTCCCAAGGCCACCCTACGTAGGGGCGGTCCCAAGAGGTTGGGAACGGTTTTGGGACGCCCAACCTGCCTGCACATAGTTGCTTTGGCGTCCGTTTGACCAAGCAGGATACATCTGATGAGGATTTTGATGCTTTCAGAGAGGGTTTCAAACTTACGGCAACATTTACCAATGACCTGATGTTATCAGAAAGTTTCCCAAAGATTCGAAATTAAATGCTTTCTTCATCAAGGGTACACGCCTGTTAGGCCTTGTTCCTGATGAATTGGTGCTCTTGGTCCTTGATGCCAAAGGCTTGTTGCCTTCAAATTCATTCATAGCTTTCATCCCATGAGAATTCCAACTCTCCAATAGCTCAACACAAAATCTACCTAACTCATAGTATCAATTCATCCAAATTTAATAATGGGATGGGTTGGGGTTTTAAAAGGGTAAGATGTTACCCATCACTTGTCCACCACATGAGTGAGGTCGCCCTGGGAGATGTGAGGGGCAGCTCGCCTTCTTGGACCCTTTTTTGATGGGAATGGGAACACCACACAGTCCAATTGGAGGGGGCGCTTCCCTGGACTAACATTACCCTTCCCTTTTCCCAGAAGTAGAGCTCCACCACCAGGGAATTGAGCGAGGGCCACATTCTTATGGGCCATGGGCAACTTGATCGTCATTAGCATAGCTATTTTGGGGAGATGGGGAGCATCTGGGTAAGTGGCATGGAAAACTTCAACAGGTTTAAGCAGTTGGCACAATCCACGCGCTAACCCAGCTATTCTCATAGTCTGAATAGCCTTTCCACGTGACTAATTATACTGAATGTCGTGATTAGTGGGAAGCCAGGATGCCCTCAACTTCAGCTTTCTCCGCGCCCTCAATCACAATGGGCTCTGGGTCTGATGGAGTTGCCCCCTTTAATGGGGGCAGATGTGAGACATGAAAAACTAGATGTTGCTTCCAATGGGGTGAAATTTTCAAACGGAAGCAATTTCCCAAATCTTCTTCCACCAGATGGTAGCCTGAGCACATATTTGCGTACTAACGCAATGGCACCTGCATGCGCAAGTGGCACATATTGAGAATAACGTGTGATCCTTCCTTTATTTAATGCGCTAGGAGCCCTTTTTCAATCTACAAACCGCTCATTGTCGCTTAATGCCTTCGTTAGGTGCTCCCAAACCAAGAACTGCATGGTATGGATGTGCTGGGCATGTTCAGCTGCAGCTGGTACCTCCAGGTGGAAGCACAGGCCAACTGAAAATATAGGGTTATACCCCAAGGTAGCCTTATATGGGGAGAAGCCAATGGATGCATGTTTTCTGTTGTTATATGCAAACTGGGTGAGGGAAGGTCATTTGCCCAGGTATCCTGAGTGGCTGCAGCGTAGCATCGCAGGTACTGTTCCAGGACCTTATTGACCCATTCAGTTTGACCATCCAACTGTGGATGGTATGCAGTGGAGTGACAGGGCGTGATCTTCAAGATCAGAAAGAGCTCGTTCTAAAACTGCGCCGTAAATTGGGGCCCACAGTCACTGACAATTTATTGCAGGAGTTTGAACATTGAAAACACATGGCGCACAAATATGCTGACAGGTTCTTTTGAAATTAATAGTAGAGGAGCATGGGATAAACAGCTTGAATTTATTGAAGCGGTCTACGACCATTATGACTGCTGTGAACCAATTGGAGCTGGGTAGATCAACAATAAAATTTATAGACACCAATATCCATGGGCCCTCTGCCTGCTGCAAGGGATGAAAGAAGTCATTCCTATTAGACCCGTTTGATTTGGCCCATGCGCAAGTCACAAAGTTGGCAATACATTCTGGAACATCTTTTGACAACCCTGGCCAATTAAAGGTACGCTTCACTAAATCAATGCATTTCTAATTCCACAGGTGACCAACTGCATGGAGATTGTAATAATCTTGAATTGATTCATCTTGGAGGAGTAAAGGAACCACACTTGCGACCTAAAATGGATGAGCCCTCAGCCAAAATAATATAATGAATGCTTGGAAGTTGGGAGAGACAAACGCTCCATTTTTTCATCCCTCCACACATGCTATCTACACTGCTAAAACCCGTGACACCAAAGGCACGTATGGAGTTAAATTTGCTGCTGAAACTGTTGGAGGAAAATTGAACAGGACTTGAGTGGGGAGAATGACTGTGACAAGATCCTCTTCATCTGAATTATCTGGGCAAAGTTCAGGATTGCTACTTAGAAAATCAGAAAGGACATTCAGAGCTCCCTTCACAAACTCATATATAAAGTTAAAGCTTCACTAATCCTAGTAGTTTTGGGTCTGTTGGTATGCCAACTTTTGTGGCTTGCGAAAGTAGAGGAGAGCTTGGTGGTCTGTATGCACATTCAAATCGTGTAAGCTCCCTGCAAGAGATACTGCCAGTGGATCAAGGCCCAAGACATGGCTGCCAACTCCTTATTGTAGATGGCCCAGAATTTCTTGGTGGAAGAAAACTTATGAGAAAAATAAGAGACTAGGTGTTCCAACATATTGTGCTCTTGGAGCAAGACAGCCCCTACTGTGGCTGAAGACACATAGCATACTACAATAGGACTTAAGGGATCCGCGTGCTTAAGGATGTGAGTTGAAAAAAACACCACTTAATCAAATTGAATTCCTGCTGGCACTTGGGTGTCCAGAAAAAGGGTCGTTTTTACCTTTGAGTGGATGTAGAGGGGCATCCAGCTGTGAGAGCGCTGGGAGAGATTTTTCAGGAATATGATTGTACCCAAGAATCTTCTCAATTGCTTCTGAGTCATTGGAGTTGGCCATTTTCGGATGGCATCCAATTTTCTGGGCGGGATGGCGTACTCATCTTTCTATAAAATATTGCCCAAAAAAGATGACTTCTTCCCAATAAAACTCACATCTTGACGGCTTGACAAACAGACCAGCCTTATGTAGGACAGCCGCTACCGCCTCAAAGTCCTTTGCATGTTGCTTAATAGGGAGAACGTACCAGGATAACATCAATATATGTGACTGCGTAGGTATTCAGAGATCCCAAGCATACTATCAATCATGCTTTGGTAGGTTGCAGGAGCATTCTTCATCCCATAAAAGCATCACTCAAAATTGGAATATGCCGCGACTTGTCTAGATGGTGGTAAGTTATTCCTGACCTTCATTCACCCAAATTTGATTAAAGGCGTTAACAAGATCAAATTTTTAAGAATACTCATGACTTGGAAATTTCTTGGACTATTATCTGTTCCAATGGCAGTGGATAAGGGTTGTGGATTATGATATTATTAAAGTGCATTAAATTATGCAGGGACAAAGGAACCATCTTCCTTATTAGCAAAAAATGGGCGAGGCAACAGGGGATGTCTCTTTAAACAATCAACCCTTCTTGAGCATGTCATCTAACCATGCATCGAGGGCAGCCTCCTCCACTGGATGTGGGTACAGTGGGTAGTTTCTGTTTACCTCCTCCACCATTGTCTGAAAACTCAAATTGAATTCCGTATGTGGGAGAAGGCGGTCTGCATTTTTGGAATAAAAAATTACTCTGATATCCCATCAAAGCATCAGGAAAATACAGCGGGAGACCCATGGGAGAAAGGAATGATTTAATGATCCATGGCCTTGAGCTTTAGTAAGTGTATCCTATAAGGGAACCTCGCCCTCCACCTAATCGTTGTATAATGACAGCATATTTTATTCCAAGTGGATTAGCACATGCTGACGCCACCAAACTACACCCTAAATTACTGGGAACATGAGGTTAGGCAGTGCCAAAAAGCAATAGCAAAAACTAACCTGGTGAACTGAAAAGAGTACTGGGCGCCGTACTTTATAGGATGGCTGGGTAGCTGACGAGGCAAACATCACTTCAGGCCCCAAGTCCAAGTTTAGATCAAGCTTCTGGGCCAGCTACCAACTTATGAAGTTACTCACTGCTCCAGTGTTGACCTAGGCTTAAACGAGACCTGGTGAGCTCCAATACTAATTTTCACCGGTTATAAAAAGTAGGCGAAATTCCGTTTATTGGTGGATATGGCCATTTCTGCAGACATCAAAGAGATTTCAAATACAGGTGAGTCGCACACTTAATTGGGCTTGGAGGCAGCGTCAGGATTGGGAACCAATATAGTTACTGATATAACGTTGGCAAACAACACCCAGGGCCAAGTCAGCATATCTAATCATAAAAGTTTCAGTCTTGAGGGCGGACCAAGGGGAAAGTATAGGGAAATGGAACATTTTGACTATGAAGATTTTCTCCAAAGCCATCCAAGAGCTGCTTATAAATTTGGCGATCAACCAGACTAACACCAGAAGGCAGGCTACCGACTGAACATTTGTATGGAAGATGGTAACCACTGCATCGCCCATCTCAATAAGGAGGGTGGAAATTTCTGGAAACAATGGATGGTTAATTATGTCAGAGAGACGGCAAATATAGTTTAGACTGGCCTGCCAGTCAGGATGAAAAAGCCCAGTTGAGAGTTTTTAATCTCAATAATAGGTGACTCCATTAGTGTGGCAGGCCAAACAATATGAAGACTGCAAGCCCTTGCTTATTTACAATCATTGGCGACCTTTCCCTATAAATTCGCAGGGCAACCCATCAACCCAGCAGAACAACAACTTCTCCTTATGAGGCTTGACCACTCATTGTGGATCAGAGGTCCTCTTTGACAATTGTCCAATTATTGTGGCTCAGCGGCCTCTATTGACTCCCTCAGGGTTTCACCCCTTAAATCTTTCAAGTTCATCATTGCTGCTGCTAGTTGCCCAAGTTATGCTGGGTGGAAGCTAGGTAGGGTAATCTTGGGATTTCACATGGCGTGACCGAGGAAAGCTAATAAAACATGGGTGAGTAGCCAACACCAGAACCCAGAGAGGCGCCCTATAAGGGTCCTTTAGTTGCCCGGATGGGGAGTGGGATGGAAGCTAATTAACGTAACCCAACCTGTTCTTGAGGGTGCTTCCATCTTCTTTGGGGGGGAATATGGGCAGGAAGGGGGAGGCAAGATTCAGGTGTATCATATGTTACACTACTTACCTATGAGGCAGGGCGCTGCAAAAGCAGGTCTTAGCAACAAGGGTGGGGCAATCCTGATTGGCTGGGCTTTGGCTCACCTGTATATAATAATCACCACAGTTTTCTAGGTTTGCCTGAACCTGGATGGTGGCCAGTAGCTTATGTGGGCTTACACTGGTGCAGCAAAAGGCGAGAGCACTCATGTACCAAAATTATGGACTGACCTGAAAGGACTGCGATTGTTCCTGCACAAAAAGGGCCCAGAGAGCAAACTTTGTCACAATAAAAAAACTGGAGAGACCAACTCCGTTATCAAATCAACAGCGGGGGTGGCTTTTGATGCACAGGGGGCTTTGGTCTCTTTTGCAGCAGTGGCTGCTAATGGATTTGGGGTTGGAACCAAGCTTTTTAGAGCGGGGAACTCTGGCCCCTCCAAGGATCTGATGGCG
>JAKSZP010013965.1:0-27604 GCA_022478985.1 Massospora cicadina | reverse complement strand
GAGGCACACCCTAGACTAACGCTGAGTTTGGGAAAAATATGACCAACTTGGGACTAGTGGTGTGCCAAATGATCAGCCCCTCACAATGGCCCAGGCGTTAAAACGGACGGTTTACCAAATTAACGCGGATGGTTCCATTCAGTTTGTCAAGGAATGGGGTTTTGAAACCTGTTCCACTTACGAAACAGCGCGTTCAGGTTGAATCCAACTTCAATTGATCACTCAAGTGAAGTTGGTTTTGGCTTATTTAATAATTTGGATGGAAGCATTGCCCTATTGGTGGGTCAGTGCTTGGGTCCACTGCCATGAACCCCTTATTCCCCCATCAACACTTAAATGTGTTTTCCCCAACCAACATTCCTTGTTGGTCAACTTCCCAAATAAACCTTTCCCTGTTTATGTTTTTTTTAATTTTATGATATCCCAAACGCTCCTGTGCGTGAACTTTTTTCAAGGAGGTCTCACACTCCATTACCCTTGCCATTGCAAGTACAAAGCAGCTCTCACCTCGTGCACCGTTTGATCTACCAGGTATCCTCCAACATGGGTCGCTTAGCCCTTTTGATATGTGCACCATGTCGCTTTTAATGGGGTTTTTATTGTAAAACTCGCCTTTCTATGCCTAAGCTGTTATTGCTCCAGCACCCTCTGCTGGACTATAATTAATTTGGCACTAACGGCTAGTTCTCTGGCGTTGGCCTTGTGCACCATGCACTACCACGCTGGGAACAGGAGAGTTATAGACCCTCTCCTTACAGCTTCTATTGGGTTTCCATGCAATTTGATATCCAAGGCATGCATGATAAATGTCATTCATGCCAAATTGCAAAGCCTATGAATTCAGATGTGAAATATCGTTTGATCAAACCTGACTGGGCATGGCATACCATGTTGATTGATGTAGTTGGCCCTTTGCCAGTGAGTAGCTTAGGCAACAAATACATAATTGTTGCTATTGACCATCTGATAAAATGGGTGTAAGTGAAAGCAATTCGAGACATCAGGGCTCTAACTACTGCCAAGTTATTATGGATAATAACATTTATAAGCATGGATGCCCCCAGAAGATCTTGACAGAAAATGGCATGAATTTTATATGTCAAATGGTACAACAGCTAAATGAGTTGATGTCTATCAAAGGAGTGTTGTCAACACTGTACCATCCTGAGACCAATGGTATGGTAGAGCGAGTGAATGGCACCTTAGTCAGCATATTACGCAAAAACGCAGCCTTAGCGCCTTCACAATGGACAACTTCAATTAGTGCTACCATGTTTGCGTACAATATTGGACACTACAGCAGCACAGGTCACTCTCCATTTTAACTTCTTTATGGTAGACAGCCCACTCTGCCTCCATTATTATATTCAGTACTCAGTTCAACTGAAGCAATTAACCCAAATAATTATGTTGAGCAACTATTGAAGACCTTAATCAAGTTGCAATCTGAAACCTATCAAAATACAATTAGTAATAAAACTAGTCAGAAGAGCTACAATGATGCTAAATGAGCTATGGTGACTAAGTTTAAGGAAGGAGACTTAGTAGTATATTGTGACACTCAGTGCAGGCCGCGCGCACAAGTTGTCTCACTTTAGAAAGGTCCATTTATTATATTAGAGAAATCATTGGAGGACATATATAACATTAAGAATCAAGGTGGCTTGGTTGTTAATCGAGTACATGCTAAGTTCCTTCATCTGTATCATAAAGAATAATAATAATACAAAAAGAAAAAAAGAAATATATAGATATATATAATGAATAAAAAAATATAAACAAATAACAATAATAAAAATAATAAAAAGACAAAAATAATTGAAAAACTAAAATTTTAATTCAGAGATTTGATGCCTCACTGGCTTTGGAACCAGGTAACCCTTCTTTGGTAGGTGGAGGAGAGCATGATCAAACCAGAGAAGCCTGTAGCAGAATTGGAGAGATGCGAATCTCATACAAGTCCTGACTATCCAGACCCTGTCAGAAATGTGATAAACCCAAAAAAGCTCAGTACCAGGCACGCTGGCCCTGTCAGCTTAAGAAAGGCTATCAAAATAAAGGGAAAGACCATTGGAAGGGACTTCAGAATAGGTGAGAAAGATTTGACTTGTGAGTAAATACTGTAGAAAGGAAGATAAAGATGGCAAGAATGCTCTCAAGGCAGGGGTAAACTGGGGGAAGGAACACTTTCACACAAAACATCTGCAAATGCCTCATCTGATACCCTGCACATGTCAGGCATGGTATTGGTGGGGAGCAAGGAAGGAGGGAAGCAAATGCATGCTCCCAGAAGAGCCATCTGTAGGACATATTTTTTGGGAAGCCCTTTCGCCAAGCTTTTGCAAAGGGCTCAGTATAACACCAGGATGCGCCAATCTTTTTAAAATCTGAGTCTTGAGTCCCAATGAAATGTAAAATTTGTTATTTACTGAAGCAGATTTGCACCAAAGCCTAGCAACCAAGTTAGCGAATATAAGAGCTTAGTTGGCCTCAAAAATATCATATGCAGCAACCTCAGGACTAGTAGCAAGTGCAGATGACAAGTAGGCATTTACAAGCTCTGACATTGAATTGAGCTCAAGACCCAACAAAGCCACACTGCCCATGCATAAAGAGGAAGCAAGATTTTTAGAAGGGAAGATGTGAAAAATGGAAAACAAGAAGTCAGGAAGGAGATCCCCATCCGAAGTGATTTGATGCCAGATAATGGTTTCTTGGGACTGAACGGCTTCAGGAGCCCAAAGAGATAAAGAATAAGTTAAAAGGGAATCCCACTCAACCCATTTGGATGTTTGATGGACAGTACTCAAAGCCAAGGGGCCTGCTCATGTTCATTGTCAAATTCTGTGGTTGGCTCAAAAATAAACCCTTCAATAACCTACAGATCGGGCCGATTTTCCCACCTAATGCTTGATCTAATAATCTAATTAAAACCTAGTACAATAACACGACTTGGGCTGATTATTGCTATGTGGTTTTAATTATATTACTAAAGCTTGTGCCAAATATCCCTGCACATTTAGGTTAACCTTCTCTGCAACTACTCGGCCAAGTTGATCAACTTAATGTCAATTTAATTAATTTTTTATTTGGCAGCTCAGGCCAAATACGCTTACACAGTTGGGCCAATTATCTCTACCCCAATCCTTGGCAACTAGTCCTGGATAATTGGGACCAATATTAAGAAATTTGTATATAAGATAATTTGGGGATGACCCAAAGTTATGTTTAAAAGTCCCATGGACAATTAAACAAATGAAAAACGTAATTAAATTTCCGCCCTAGGGTGAAAATTTGTATGTCAATCCACATAATCAGCATGATAGCATTTGTGTGGACCACACAAAAGGGGTTACCTAGTGCTATTGAGGAAGAGGCCTGCTGACGTCCTGATTAGGGGTACATCATCTATTTTAATGGAGGCAAGAATTTCACAGAAGGTGTATTTCATCAGTAGTATGACGAAACTCAAATCAAGAAGATCTTAGGACAATTTTGCATGCTTTTATTGCAATTTTTGTAACTAAAATCCTCCCAATTTTTGAGAGTATTTTGCCACCAAAAAACCTAAGAAAAGGTTCCAGTTGTATCAGTTCAAGGGCCAAACTGAGGTGGTAAAATATCTGTTGAAATTTTGCACTCTGATGTGGCCAGGAGATGCCCTATAGGTATAAATACTGGCGCCTAGCCTAATGAATTATTATCAAATAATCTAGTCTTAAATAAAGTCTATTTTATTTTATCTTCATTTTATTTGTATCTAAAGTCACTTTTGGAGAGTGTTGGCAAGCTGGGATCTCAGAATTCCCAGCTTGCCAATTTGCTTGCCTCAGCTAAAGTTCCTGATTACAAGGGGAAAATTAAACTTATGATTGACCAGAAAGGTTGGAGCCATTTTTGTATGCTTGTTGCATTTTTGACCGATTCTGAAACCATAAGCAACTGGCCGAAATTGAGGATCCACCAGCTGAATTTCAGCCCAAAATTACCGTGCAGGATTTAATTAATTAAGTGAGTGATCCTCGGATTTTGACATTCATCAATTGGTGAAATCACAGCAGGATATGAAGCCAAACTCTCTTGTACTGTGGAAGCGTAGCTGGACAATCCATCTTGAGAAACCATGGGCAACACACCTAAGTTGACTATAGCACACCACATGGACTTGCTTAGTCTTAGGAAGACTCATATGTCTGAGGCAGAAAGGCTATCATTATCATTCATATTTTTTTAGTACTAGATGGTCTCATCATTCATATTTTGATGGGCGCAAAAAGTTAGACATTGTGACCCAACAAGAAGGATACCCGCCGCTTATATCCAGTCAAGGTGGGGGAAGTGTTGAGCAATTGACTAGACTTAATCATCAGATATTCAATAGGGATATAATAATGTTAACATGCTTAATTTATTAAGGATCATATCAGATATCAGTGATCAAGAATATCCTAAGCTTATGCAAAATTTGGGATCCGCGGCCTAGTGATTTCACTTAATAATATTTGACTATGATGACATGGGCTCAAGGGCTTTGTTATTTAGGTTGGACTTAACAAATTTAGTCCACTTGATGACTTGGGCATGTGGGATTTGTTGGTCAATGTCAAAATTAGTCTTTAGTGTCAATCAAGTTTTTGATTATATTAATTACTAATTAGTGATATAAATTGCCTTATTATGTGCTGCCAATTGATTCGAAAAGAGAATCAGTTCAGCTATTTGCAGATGCATCTTAGATGCTGCCTTGAGAATATTGACAAAATTTACACTGACCCTGAGGCTGTGCGATATGCCCTGAGTCAAAGGATTTGTAGACCCTCAAACAAACATTTTTCATATTCCTCTGATCAAGTGCCATTGAAAATGAGATGTCATGGGTAAGATGTGGTGAACATTGAACCCTATAAATTATCTCCAAGTTGATACTAATAAAGTATAATCAACTATTACCAATAGTTTATAGCTTAACTTATAAGCTTTTTGTGTTTATTACCTTGCAATGTATTATTTGATAAATTACTTGGGATCAGCAAGATCAGGGAAGCGTGCCATCATCCAAGTAATGACAGGAGAATATGACTTTAAAGTGCTGATACCAAGGAGTTATATCTTGAACTAGAGTCACCGTCTGGTCTATTGTCGCCATACAATAGACGTTTGAAACTCCACCATACCGCAGAAGAAGAACCAGCCATCCAAAGTAGACCAAAAACTCAACAAACACCCTTTCTATTGGGGTGCCAAACAAAAGGCCGCTTTGAGATGTTGAAACAGCTTTTACAACAACGTCCTATCCTGTGGCATCCTGATTATAATAAACCATTTATCATGTTTACTGATGCCTCTGACTATGTTGTTGGGGCTATCCTAGCTAATTGGATGATAACGGTGTTAATCATTTAGTCTCCTATTTCAGTGAAATGCGTTCAAAAGCAGAACACAACTAAAGCATTACAGAAAAGGAGTGCCTTGACATTTGTTAGCTGTAAAGCATTACTGTCCTTTCCTATTTGGGACCACCTTCACTGTCATTATGTACCATGCTTCATTGAAGTGGTTACAATATATGAAGGATCCTACTGGCCGGTTAGCTCTCTAGGCTCTAAAGCTCCAGCACTATGACATGAAGATTGAACACCGTTCTGGGACCCATCACATGAATGTTGATGGGTTGAATCAGCTACCAGTCCTCCACTTGGATAATAGTTAGGCGGAGAGGTTACATGACCTCTTAATGACCCCCAATGACTGGGAGGATGAAGATGAACCTGTACAGAAAATGTTATCCAGGAACTCTTGTAACACAAAAGCGGATAATGGAAAGTTTTATAAATTGGTGGGGGCTATTTAAATGCCTTACCTTTGGCCCTCATAATGCATTCCTGCTATCCTAGAAGCTCTTTCCACTCTAGGTCATGGAGGAGTAAAGAAAACTTATGAGTGTTTAAGGATCTTTTTTATTGAAATGGAATTATGGAATCTATTATCAATGTCTTGGAAGCCTGACTTACGTGTAAGAAGCAATCTGGTTTCAAGACTAGATATCAGTATCAACCAACTACCCTGCAACAACTTTTCCACACCATCAGTCTGGATTTAGTAGGTCTTCTCCCTTAGACTACTAGTGGCAACTGATTTATCCTTGTAGCCATTGAACACTTCACTAAGTGGGTTGAAGCCGTGGCTTTACCTGCACAAACGGCCAAGGCCACAGCTACCTTTTTACATCAGAATATTTTCTCTCGACATGGCTGTCCTCAAGTACTACTCTGTGATAGTGGTAAGAACTTCACATCCAGAGTAGTAAAAATCCTGGCCACATCCATGGGAGCTCAACAATTTTTCTCAGCTCCATACAATCCATTTACCAACGGGACTGTGGAGAGAGCAAATGGAACCTTGGTATCCATCCACCGCAAAATGGCCTCTTCTGATCACTTCACTGGGACCAATTCTTACCTATTGCCCTTATGGTCTACTAGATTAGTTATCACCAGATCTTGAAAATGTACCCATTCCGTGTCTTTTATGGTCAGGAAACCAGGAATAACTGCCCCCTTATTTAAAGATGTATTATCTTCTAGATCTGAGGAACCCAAGAAAGTCATGAGAATATTGGCTCAGCGTATCATCCAACTCAAATCTGAGGCTATGACTAATTTAACAAAAGCAGTGACTAAAGAAGGGCGGTTGCCAATGAGCTCTAAACACCCTGCCTACATTCCAAGTATCTGACATAGTATTATACTACCATAACCGCATCACTCCTAGAAGTGGTAAGCTTTGATCAATTTTGGAGGGTCATTTTACCATCACCTATAAAAGAGACAATGAGTACTCCTTAAAATCCTTGGCTAAATGGATCACCATCAATTGGGTACATGGCCGCAACCTACGGCCTTATTCTCCTCCCAACATTCTTGAGGTGGATGATGTTAGACATTTGCCCTCTCAGCTGCATAAGAAGAATGTTTTGGGTCAAAATAAGCCAAAAAGAGAGGATGTTAGTCATTTATGAGTTTTTAATGATTCTAAGAGCGATTTTAATGATGATAATGATGATATCAGCCAAAAGACCCTGGCCAATTCTTGGTGGAACCCTGTGAATTGGGGTAACACCATTTCAAATACTACATGGGCAATAAATACAAAATTGAGTAGCTGGATTACACTAACTACATGAAAGACCCTGGAGCGTTCATTGGATGATACTCCCCCAGTCACAACCAGGTCCCTTCAAGCACTGACGTGGGGGACACCCCCTTTTATAGGCATGGCAGGTGTCCCTCAAGGTGCAATATTTTTCTCAAAGTGGGGATTGGTTAAAATATATTAAGTCTATACCCCATGGTTACATCTTGCCCCAAAAATGATACCCCATCCATCATTCAGCCTAAGTGAAGCGAGTTTTCTGAGCTTTGATAAGCTGAATGCTCATATTTCCTTATTTGGACACCAACAAGCTATTCTAAACTTATTCTTAAATCCATTCAAACCTCAATACAGTTTAAATAATGATCAGTTGGATATTTGAGAGGGATCATATTTTTCCTTTCTTTCCCTGCGCTGCTAATAAAAAATCATAAAACCCAAGTTTCTTAGTAGTGCTTATTTTTAAAAATTTATTAAAACTTATGTGGGATATAGCGGCATAAGCACCAGCGAGAACAAATAAGCTGGATACCTACACCCAAGAAGCCCAACAGTCAATACTTGAAGCATTTTAAAACGAATAAAAAGTGTTCTATTTATAATAAAGGGTGGTAAGTAACATCTTATGTCCTGCCAGCTAGAGCACCCATCCTAAGATAAGTTTGGCGAAATGGACTTAATGAAGTCAAGTACTAAAATGAGATATAGAAATAGGAAGTGTAACCTTATTAAAGTATAAAGGAGGGGTTTTTATGTCATACTTACCAATACAAGCCCCAAAAGAAAAAGATTAATAAAATTAATAAAGGGCAAATCCTGATGGCAGGATCTTTTCAGGTGATGCATTATGAGTGGTATAATGCTTTAGTAGTATATTTTTGTTAGGATAAATTGTAAGTTGAATAAACCAATTTAGATGAGACTTGGTATCACTTAAGTTGATCGCTTGGATAACTTTGAGTTATTGCCCTTTTTTTGGTTCATCTTGATTAAAGCCTTGATTGCCAACTTAAGTAATTGTCATGTGACTTTAATAAATTTTTCTTAAATTAGGAAGGATTTCATTTTGGAGTTTCTTAGGCTTAGTTTGGTCTGACAATTTTCTTAAGGTCAATTTGAATAGTATTGAATATTTAGTTTCCAGGCGATTTAATAAGGAAATTCTTTAACCCCTTCTCATGTCTAGGCTTTGATCTGGGTATGGGAGTTGAGTGGTCAATATTTTCCCATCATGTCCGATATACTGATATATGACATCACCCCCTTCTAGAAAACTGATAGAGGAGTACAGATGAAAAATCTGGCTATACATGCAGTTAAGTTTAGCTCCAATTTTTGGAGCTTTATTGAGTACTCATCTCTGCACTTATAAATTATAGCATATGTACCATCCCAAATGGAATCTTTTTCCTCCTCTGGGAGCTATAAAATTATGATAGTACAGTACTAAGTCTAAAATCTCAAAGGCGGGTAAAGGTTGGAAATTTGCATTTGCTGCTTTAATTTCTCTTACAACTTTATTGACTAAAATTGTGATTACCTCTGATTATAGTTTAATATTTTAGGATAATTTTTAGCCTTTCTCAGACTCTTTGGTATCATCACTGGTAACTTACCAAAGTAATGAAGCTGCAACATCAGGTTCTCTTCTGTATAAGGACTTAAAGTGAGACATTTTGATAATATAATGATAAGTTATCCTGTGAGCTATCATTGCACTTAGAAGAAATTTATCCCAGTGCCATGGATCAGTTTTGACCATCTTGAATAATATTAAAACCAACGTTCCATTTTCTCTTTCTATATTCCCATTAGTTGATGTGTTATAAGGCGGTAAGTATAGTTTTGAGTTTCCTATGCTAGTAGCTAAGATCCTCACAACTCATGAAGTAAAGTTTTTACCATTATCACAAAGTAGAAGCTTGGGCAAACATGACTAGTTTATCATATTTTGTTATATTAAGCTAAGAGTAGCTTTGGCAGTCTTCACACAAATGTCAATTGCTTTGACCCACTTTGTGAAATGATTAATCCCTACAAGGATGTACCAATTCCTTCCTTTGGATTCAGGTAGTAGACCTAAGACATCTAAAAGGATGATATGAAACAGCTGCTATGGGGTCATGGGCTGATACTTGTACTTGGCTTTATGCAGATTTGCTTTTTACAAGTGATGCAAGCATTTAAAACTTCCACTAAAGAGTCCAGTATTCCTTTCCAATAGTAGCGATCCTTTATCCATTCATAAAATTTTCTGGCTCCTCCATGTCCTAAGATGTTGTGGGCTTCCATTATAACTGGTACCTGTTATTAATGTCACAAGTATTGTAGCCAGTCAATTCCAATTTTTTAATGTAATTGATTAAGAACTTTTGTATTTTTAGTGTGTGGTTTAGCATCTTCTGAATTGGTTCATCTTCGTCCTCTCAAGAGTCTGGCTTCATGAGGAGGTCATGTAATCATTCAACTTTTCTATTGTCTAGATATAATAGGGACAGTTGATTCAGTCCATTTACGTTTGTGTGCTTCATTCACGCATGGTGAACAATATTAATGCATAGTGCTGAAGTTTGAGAGCCCAGAGGGCTAGTTTTCAGTCAGATCAATCATGTTTTTCATCCAATTTAGAAAAGCTTTGTCTGAACCAACTGTAATTTCATACCATACAATAAGAGAGCTGAAAATGTTTCACCTCCAGGATAACTTGTAAGCACTCTTTCTCCACGCAATAAATTTTTGCTCAGCTTTGGAAAGCGTTTTTTAGTTGTAAAACTCCGGGTAGTCAATGCCTCCATCATACAATTGAGAGAGGATGGCGTCTACGGCTAAATAAGAGGCTTTTTGTAGATTGAATAGCTTCCTATAGTCAAAATGTCATAATATCGCTATTTTCTTCAATAAAGCTCTTTTTTTAGTACTAGATGGTCCCAACCCGAGGGGGGGTTCAATAAAGCTCTTCATAGTCTCAAATGCAGTTCTTTACTCTATTTTCCAAATGAAAGGGGTATCTTTGGCAAGCAATTGGACAAGAGATTCAGCAAGCTGAGCGAAATAGAGATAAATTAATGGTAATATCCCATTCTTTCTAAAAAAATACCTGTATATCTCATAGGCTCTTCAGCTCAGGAAGCTTGTAAATTGGTTCAACCTTATAATGCAAGGGTTGATTTCCTTCCCATGATAAGGCGTTTCCTAAAAAATCCAGCTAACGCTAAAATTAGTACATTTTACATTTTTTAATTTGATATGGTACTTTCTCAGTCATTAAAACTAATTTTAGTTGGTCTGGATAATCAGAAAAGGCTTTGGAAAGAGTGTTATGTCATTCAGGTACACAATCACACAGCTGAGTTTAAAGTTTTACATTATGTGATCCATCACCCATTGAAATGAGGCGGGAACATTGAAAAATATCTGAAGGAGCCAGGTAGGTTAGAGTAATCCTTCTGTTCATATCAGCACGCACTTTTCTTGGTCTTCTGGAGATGGATCCATCTTTTAATAACTACATGCGATGTCCATCACAGAGAAGCATTTGAGACAGATAGTTAAGCCAAAATATCGTCAATTTGTG
The DNA here is from genome assembly GCA_022478985.1 of Massospora cicadina. Lineage (NCBI taxonomy): Eukaryota > Fungi > Entomophthoromycota > Entomophthoromycetes > Entomophthorales > Entomophthoraceae > Massospora > Massospora cicadina. The sequence continues at coordinate 16,878 of JAKSZP010013965.1, read as the reverse complement.
TAAATGGATAGCTGTCCTTCTTAGTGAGAGTGCATAGCTTCCTGTAATCCATCACCATTTTGTGACCACATCTATTCTTCTTTATAAGTAACAGTTGGGATGACCATGGACTCTGGGAGGGCACAAGTAAGTTAGCATCTAATAATTGCTTGAGCTTGGTCTTCACATATTGCTCCTCTACCTTTGACTTCCTATATGAATACAATTGGATAATGGTTGAGTCTCCAACATCAATACAATGTTTTCAGTCTTTCATGTGACCATAGTCGACATCTGACGTGGAGAAAACATCCTGATAGCCTTAACTAATTGATGCACTTTTCAAGTTTCTCCTAATTTAAATTATTGGATATTTGGACTAGAGGAATAGTACAAATTAGATTGTCACCGGGTAGGCCAAAATCAAAGTGAGTACTCATAAAATGTACCATGGTAATTTCATCAATAAGAAATAATTGAACTTTCCAATTTTTTGATGTTTTTGACTAAGATATCTTAGTTGATTAGGTTACTAAGTAATAGCTCAATAGGCTTCTGATAAGCTGGTTTGGAGACTCCTGATAAAGTTCTTGGTTCAAACCTGTTTACTTCATTGACACTAGTAATATGTAGCAAGCAGTTTAGGTTTATACTCAGGGCTATGTGTTAGGAACCACTCTTTATTCTCCTGCTTTGATTTTTACCCCCTTGGTGGCATAAAATGTTATGCCCTCTGCTGTGTATATTAAGTTTGGTTAGATTTTTCATATTTCTTACAATGGTGAAATTTACAAAGATAAAGCGGAAACATGGTACTTGACCAGAAAAGACTAATCTTTCTTTCCGGAGATTTGTTATCTAGTAAAAAGGGAACTTTATAGTTGAGGAGTGATAGATATACTTCTTTTAGATTGATAACACCTTTATATTTGATCATAAAATGTGTATCGATGAGTATATCATATTGATTGTTGTCTAGGGCAACTGTGGAGTTGAGAAAACTAACTTGACAACTCAGATTGGTAGATATGAGTATGCACCCATTGCTTTGGTGTTGTTTGGACTGGAGGTACTATACTCTTGAGTGTATTCAATTTTAGGGCGAGCTTGATATTCTTGATAATTTTTATGAGACAGCATTGATAGGTGATCCACTTTTTGGATAGCCATAACTTGGACCTTCTTAATTATCACTTCCAATTTGGTAATGGTTCCTTCAAACTTTGGTAGGAGGGCTAACACCTTTTAAGCAGAACGGTGCATTGAGTATTTGGGCAATCTTGTAAAATTCTTCTTAATCTCTAGTAGACTGTAAATGCTTAAGATGGGTTAGATCAACAGGGAATGATACTGATCAGAATTGCTGGCTGTATCAACTATCCTGGGACACCCAATAACCTAATAAGGTAAGTGCCTTCAGGGACCTGGGCGTTGTCAATATTTTTGGCATTCAAATGATCTAGAATTGTGACCTCAAAAGGTGAACCTAAAATGCAATAATTGTGTCCTTGTGCCCCCCTTAAGAGTCATCATCAGATTATTCTCAATGCATGCAAGATGAGTGATCAGCAATATTTCATTTTTAGGTACTTTAGGGGGTTGGCATAGAGGTACCTGACTATAATTCGACCTTTCCTTTCCTGCTCGGTCAAGGCAGGGTTCTTTTTCAGACACACATCCTGGGCATGGTTGTTCATCTAACATCAGTTACATCTTGGCTTTTCCGCCTTCTTAGGCTTCGCTTTCTCCACAGTATACAATCTGGGTTTTGTGAAGGCCTTTCAGGAGGTCTCTGGTTTGTGTATATCAAATATATCAAGTAGGGGCTTCTTTAATGTTTAAGATAGAATTAAAGCTTCATTTGATGGATGTGACTTGCAAGGCCAGTGTCAGTATTCTCCCTTCAGAAAAGAAAGCACCAGATAGTGGCTGCAACTCACCTATAAGCAAATGCTAGATTGGGCTCCCTAGAATTTGGGTTGAACCCAATCCTAAGTTTTGGGATTGTCCTCAAAAATATCAAATATTAACTTGACACTAGCAATTAATGCTGAGGATTTTGACCATCAATTTGGTTTGGGGAGTTACCATCTGGTGCTGAACCCAATCAATTAACCCTTTTGGTGCTCACTGGCAATTGTTTTGAGGATGGTAACACTCCTCTTTTTATTAATAGTTTTATTTATCTCAATTGCTGTCAGCAATCAATGCCAAGACTTTCCCTATTCTCAATCCTCCCTTCCCTATCCTGATTCTAGTCTCAAGTTCCTTTTAATACAATGAGGCTTGTCTTAATATTTCCCTCATTTTGTAACGGTCAAGGCGTTGCCTGACCATCACATTGCCCTAGTCTTCCCTAGGGCGATAGTCAAGGCCAAGGGAGAGGGGCTTGACAGCTACAATTTTTGTAAATGGCAATCTGATGAATCAGATGCTCAAAATCGAAGCAAATTATAAATCTCAAGGCTGACGAGGAAGGAAATCCTTGAAAATGGCGCTCTGGCCAACCAGATGCTGCCAAATTGAATATTCCCAAATGCGGTGACAAGGGATCAAACCCTTGGACATGAATTTCTGGCCAACCAGTTACAGTTGAGTTTGATGCCCAAAAGTGTATCAATAAGGATAAAATCCTTGTAAATGGCGCTCTGGCCAACCAGATGCTGCCAATTCAAATATTACTAAATGTGGCGATGAGGGAGTGGACTGGGCATGAATTTCTGGCCAATCGGGTGTGGCCAAACCCGAGGTCCTCAAAATTAACAACAAGGATGAAAATCCTTACAAATGGCACTCTGGCCAACCAGATGCCACCAAACAAAATATTACCAAAAGGGGCAATGAGGATAACCCTTTAGAATGGTGCTCTGGCCAATAAGATGCCGCCAAACCCCAGTTGGCAATATCAAGGAATATGGATGAAGAGAACAGCTTAGGCTTTGAGAACAAATTGAAGCTGAAAAACAAATGTGGAAAAGTTTCTGCAACCCTGAGGGTACCCAGTCCTAGTTTGAGAGCGGGCCTCAACAAAGGAATTGAGGGTCTAGATCCTCGAGTTATACCTGTCATTGAGAAGATGCCTGCAGACTCCATGGGGAACAAGACCCACTCTTCCCCCTAAGCTCAGTATAAATCTGAGCTGGCAAAACTGTGTAAAGCAGTTTTGTCTTCTAGAATATCTAAATAAACTTAATAAATTTTAAAATAAATTTTCAAAATTGGAAAACAGTTTATTGAGGCCATAGGGAAAACCACACATGGACAGCAGCTTGGACTTTGATAAGGCTATTTAGCCTTTATATGCTCTCTCTGGGGGTCAAACCCTCCTTCTGAGCGCCAGCATAGTCCTGACTGTAGCTCAAACTTTCTTAGTAAAGTGGTTCCCACATAGTCAGATTAGGGACATTTCCACAGCAGGATTATCCTGCCTGTGGGCACTTACCTGGGCACTCTTGCCTAACTGCTTTGTGGCAGTGTTCAGAGACCCTGTCCGTTACATTAGATGAAACTCATTCAACTTGATGTCTTTATTCCTAGATATGTTGGACAAGCCATCAGAACGTGCCTTGCCTGCGTGGTACGAACACCCAACCACGTTTCTGATGGTCATATTCTCTCTCCTATTCCTCTTAAGAGAAGTCGCCCATTTCCTTCCCTCCAAAGGACATGTCCACGTCTACTCTCAATCTGAGCAGCCCGCATCTGATTTTCAACAGGCCCTCACCCCTGGGGAGCTGAGCACCCTACACGCCACCTTCTCTTGTGTGAAACTTCAGGCCCAGCTGACCACGGCTTCAGGAGGAACGGCCCCAGTGTCACTACAGATTGCCTAAATAGTTACCGCCCTGCCCAGAAACCTAGCGGATTGGTTCACTGAGCTACTAGAAGCCCATTAGGTGCTCCCTCCCACCTTGGATGAATGTCTCCAGCTGGTTGAGAGAGCAGCTACACAGAATGACTCCCAAGACACAGCGTGGTCCGCCCTCCTAAACCTCACTCAAGGGAAGATGTTGGTCATGGAGTGCGCCCAGGTGTACCGCCCCTTGGCTAAGGCGGCCAAGGTCATCTCTACCCAGATTGCACGGATGTTCTGCCAGAATCTCCGCCCTGATATCCTCACTTCCATGGCTGCCACTCGCATGGGAGCCACCCTCAATGAGGAAATTTCAGTCGCGACCTAGGTGGAGGTCCAACTAGCGTTAGTTCAGGCAAAATCCCATCCCAGGGTACAACATGGGAAGTTCCGCAGCCACCGAGCTGAGTCAGAGCCAGTCTCCAGCTGTAAGTCCCAAGGAACATCCTCTGGGCGTTGATTGGGCCACCTTTCTGTTCCTGAGCAAGAAAGTACCAAAGAGGATGGCCATACCCCTCATTACTCAGGGTGATCTCACTTGCATGGTAGATATGTTCTGGAAAATAGCCCTTCAGCTTTGGATCCCGCTTCTGGTACTTGCACTCTCCTCAGCAGAACTGTTATGAGGAATTAGTAAAATCTGCGCCAAGATCACCAAAATGGAACTGATTGCAACTAATTCGAGCGGCAATCAGCTGGATACTCAGATTTCAAATGGTTGAAGAGGTATGAAGGCTGATCTATTGGCTGGAACGCCTGACAGTTGCAATTTGGTTTACATGATGATCAAAAATCTTCCCCCCAAATCCGTCAGGCATCACCCCCAATGGGCAGCTTCCTGCCAGAAAATCGGGCGTTGTGCCTGATGCAATACCACTGACCACAACTTGGACCATCACCAAACTTTGCGATGTCAGTCCCCCAGGAACTAACCCTCCTATTCCCAAATAAATCACCTCTTAGGTTGAACTGACTGCAACTCGGCCTGCTGCCAAACTTAGCGATGTCAGTCCCCAGGGAACTAACCTGCCCATTTTTAAATAGTTCACCACTTAGGTTGAACTTGCAGAACCTGGTCCCAGCTTATTTTCCCCAAAATTGATGACTATTTAATTGGGCGCATCACACTGAGAAAATTGTTGGTCAATTCTCTTCCCTTAAATTTTCCAATAAAAACACCCTCCCCCAAATTTCCGTTTTTATCTGTTGAGATTTAAGTTCCCTCCCAGTTCCATATCTGTCATACCAGCGGCAGTGCCCCTGGCATTCTGGTTCACCACTTGGATGCTCCGGCATCCAGGATGGTAGGCCAGTTTATTTTCTACTTGCCATCTGCCTGACACCAGCCCCTCGCAGGAGACCTCACAGGGATCGCCCTCCAGTTCCGCCAATGGGGTAAACACCTCAGAACCCCAGAGAGGGAAACCCCAGTCCCTCCTAAAACTTCCGCCATACTCTCGCGCGCGTTGCTACTATTAATAAAGGAAATACCTTATCTTATCTCTACGTCCCCTATTTGTTAAAGCTTTGGGGAAGAAAGGGGAAGAGGGAGGATCAACTTTGGGCACTGATGGACACTGGAGCTGAGGACAACTATCTGGACTATGGGTTAGCTAAAGAAATGAGGCTGGAGATGGAATGAAATGGAGCCGTGATGCTTGCAGACACCTCAAAAACGGTTGGTAGTTGGAAGGTCAAAACCCAGGTGCTGCTGCGTTAGGGGCTTCACACCTTCCAATAATCATTTAGTGCTATTAAAAATCTGCCATATCCCATAATCCTGGGCATGCAGTGATGGCACAAGTTCTCCCCTCAGTTCAAACTGCAGGAGCGCCTGGTCTTGCTACATCCCAGGAACCAACCTCCAGTGGCACTAGATTTCTTCACCACTGGCGGAGGGAAACCTGGGGTGAACGCAGTAGTGGGGCTGGAGCCAGGGGTGGACATTCCCAACAAATTTCGCACATACGACCACCTGTTCCAGAATAAACAAACTCCCTTTACCACCACAAATGGTCCTTTTCCTTTCACTTTCAAGTTCAAAAAAGACATGGAGTTCCCCAAGGGTTGTCCCATCTACCCTTTGAACCTGAAGGCGAAGGCTGCCCTGGAGGTCTATGTCAAGGAAATGCTAGAGCGTGGGATGATCATTCCCTCCAAATCGCCAGTGGTGTCCTAATACTCCTTGTCCCAAAAACAATTGGCGAGCTTCTTCCGTGTGTGGATTATTGGCAGCTGAACGCAATAACCAAGTATGACCCCTACCCCACCCCTCTGATGGAGACCATCTCCCAGATGATCTCAGGTAGCCAGGTTTTTACTAAGTTGGACCTGATTGATGCGTTCAACCAAGTTCCTATAATCATAGAACAACAACAGCATACGGCTTTCAAGTGCCACTTAGGGGTCTTTGAGTACAAGGTGATGCCTTTTGGCCTCAAGAACGCCACAGCAGTATTCCAGCGTACCATAGACAACGCCCTAGGAAAACTGATTGGGAAATGTTGTGTGGCATACATGGATGACATTCTTGTGTTCTCCAGGACCAAAGAGGACCACAAAGGCGATGTGCTGAGCGTGCTGGAGGCCCTCAACAAGGCGGACCTCCTCTTGAATCCATCAAAATGTGAGTTCTACAAGGCTCTTTCTCCTTCTTGGGGAACTTAGTCTTCAAAAGGGGAACAGCCATATTCCCTGACAAGCTGAAGGCAGTGAGGGAGTGGCCGGCCCCTAAAGATAGAACGGGAGTTGTAAGCTTCCTGGGCGTGGTGAACTTCCTGAGAAGGTTTGCAAAAGACATCTCCAAGACAGTGGCGCCCTTAACCCGTCTGACAGGGCAGGTGCCGTTCCATTGGGGAGAAGAGGAGGAAAAAGCCTTCCAAACCATCAAGGAGAGCCTCATGAAGGCACCAGTACTAGCTCACCCTGTCGCCAACCGCCCTTTCATAATGAAGACTGATGCCTCCAACTTCGCGATTGGGGCAGTTCTTCTGCAAGAGGGGGAAGATGGGGTAGACCATCATGTAAGCTACTTTAGCAGGAAAATGCTGCCCACTGAGACAAACTATCCTGTTTATGACAAGGAGCTCTTAGCGATTGTATCAGCCTTGGAGGAATGGCAGTATCACTTACTCTACGTCAAACACCCTTTCATTATCAGAACGGACCACCGCGCCCTTGAATTTTACAAGAGTCTAAAGCGCATGAACCAGCGCCAGGCCAGGTGGCATCTAGAGCTGGCGTCTTATGACTTCAGTATTGTGTACAAGCCGGAGGAGAGCAACCTCATCCCAGATCTCCTAAGCAGGGACCCAGGAAACTCTTTCCCGAGGGAGGAGCTGGATGCATACAACACTGCAACTATGTTGCCCTCAAATGTGTTCGCCGTCATCCAGAATGCCACCCAGGAACTGAAGGAAAAGCTCTGGGCCGCCCAGCGAAGCTCAAAGTATGGGGCCACACTGTAGAAGGACCTGGAGGAGGGGATGGAGAATGAGCAACATAGGAATTTCTGAAAAAGGAAAGGCCTTATTCTCCACAAAGGGCGCCCATGGCTGCCCAGCCGTGAGCTCCAGGAGGAGGCAATAAGAGCTTTCTACGACCACCACTTGGTGGGACACCCTGGGAATGAGAAAACCATAGAGCTCCTGGCCCGGAGTTACTCCTGGCTGGGGATGCCAAGCACCATGAGGGAGTACATCTAAAAATGTGTAACATGCGCCTGGTCCAAGCATGCTAGGCAGAAGCCTTTAGGAAAACTCAAACCCCTCCAGATTGTGGAAATGCCATGGTCCTCAATGAGTGTGGATTTCATAATGGTGTTTCCAAAATCAAAGGGGTATGACGCTGTGATGGTTGTAGTAGACAGAATGACCAAGTACGCGGAATTCTTTCCGTGTAACTCCAATATCACAGCAAAGGGAATGGCGGATATCTTTGTTAACAAGGTGTTTGCCCGCCATGGCCTACTGGAGGAGATAGTATTAGATAGAGGCCCACAATTCATTACCTGATTCTGGCAATATCTACTTGAAAATCTTCAGATCAAACCGTGCAGATCCTCAGCTTACCACCCACAGTCAGATGGCCAGATGGAACAAGTTAACAAGTCCTCGAGCAGTATCTGTGATGCTACATGACTACACAACAGGAACGCTGGACGGACTGGCTGAGACTAGCCCAATTTTCTTATAATAACTTAGTGCATTTGTCAATGGGAATGTTGCCCTTTATGGCAAACTACGGGTTCCACCCAAAGATGGTGGAAACCCACCCCAGAGATCCAAACCCAGCGGCGAATGACCTGGCATCAGAAATGAAGGAAAACCTGAAAACCCTATGTGCAAATTTAATCAAAGTGATAGAGATGCAGAAGAAGAAGGCTGACACTCACCAATCTGAGGCCCCAGTGCTAAAGGAAGGAGACCTAGTGATTTTCAACGCAAAAAACTATTTGGTTCTGGCAAGCTGCAGAAAATTTGGACCAGATGCCCTGGGCCCATTCAAGGTCCTCCACCAGGTAAATGAAGTGGCATACAAACTGGAGTTTCCCAAGGGATTGCATGTGCATCTGGTACTGCATGTCTTGCAACTGAAGAAGTTCAAAGGCCCTCTTCCAGAGAAACTGGAGCCAGTCCATTCGGGAAACCCAGGGTAGGCGGAGTATGAGGTGGAGGAAATCCTGGAGATGAAATTCTCTCAAAAAAACGCTGGTATCTAGTCAAATGGGTAGGCTACCCGGTGGAGGAGTCCACCTGACAGACTGCCAATGACTGCAGCAACTGCCCACAGAAGATGGAGGAGTTCTGGAATTAGAGGAGGCTCTCATCTGGGGGTGATGTAACGGTCAAGGCGTTGCCTGACCATCACATTGCCCTAGTCTTCCCTAGGGCGATAGTCAAGGCCAAGGGAGAGGGGCTTGACAGCTACAATTTTTGTAAATGGCAATCTGATGAATCAGATGCCCCAAAATCGAAGCAAATTATAAATCTCAAGGCTGACGAGGAAGGAAATCCTTGAAAATGGCGCTCTGGCCAACCAGATGCTGCCAAATTGAATATTCACAAATGTGGTGATGAGGGATTGGACCCTCAGACATGAATTTCCAGCTAGCTAGTAATGGCTGAGTTTGACGCCCAAAAGTGTATTGACAAGAATAAAATCCTTGTAAACGGCGCTCTGGCCAACCAGATGCTGTCAATTTGAATATTACTAAATGCAGCAACAAGGGAGCAGACCAGACTCGAATTTCTGGCCAATCAGGTGTGACTGAACCTGAGGTCCTCAAAAGTAATGACAAGGATGAAAATCCTTGCAAACGGCGCTCTGGCCAACCAGATGCCGCCAAAAAAATTATTACCAAAAAAGGCAACAAGGATAACCCTCAAGAATGGCGCTCTGGCCAATTGGATGCTGCCAAACCCCAGTTGGCAATATCAAGGAATATTGATGAAGAGAATGGCCTGGGCTTCAAGAACAAATTGAAGCTGAAAAATAAATGTGGAAAAGTTTCTGCAACCCTGAGGGTACCCAGTCCTAGTTTGAGAGTAGGCCTCAACAATGGAATTGAGGGTCTAGATCCTCGAGTTATACCTGTCATTGAGAAGATGCCCGCGGACTCCGCGGGGAACAAGGCCCACTATTCCCCCCTAAGCTCAGTATAAATCTGAGCTGACAAAACTGTGTAAAGCAGTTCTATCTTCTAGAATATCTAAATAAACTTAATAAATTTTAAAATAAATTTTTGAAATTTAAAATCAGTTTATTGAGGCCATAGGGGAAACCACACATGGACAGCATCTTGGACTTTAATAAGGCTATTCAGTCTTTATATGCTCTCTCAGGGGGTCAAACCCTCCTGCTGAGCGCCAGCATAGTCCTGACTGTAGCCTAAACTTTCTTAGTAAAGTGGTTCCCGCATAGTCGGATTAGGGACATTTCCACAGCAGGATTATCCTGCCTGTGGGCAATTACCCAGGCACTCTTGCCTAAATGCTTTGTGGCAGTGTTCAGAGACCCCATCCGTCACACATTTCTTGCAATCTCTTTTCCTATTTAACTTTACTTAAGGCCTTAAAGACATATTAACTCACAGGGGGCTTTAGGGCCCTGACTTAATACTAGCTGGGTTTGAGTTGCTCCCTTGTGTCCTGACAAAATGGTGCTCCTTGCCAGGTGCCCCTCAAGTTCCCCACAAGAGCTAATCCCAAGGAAGGAGGAGGGGCGGTCACTGCTGAGAGCCTTTAACCTGGAGCCTACCCTGGGCATAAACAACCCAGGAGGTATGACCTGGCCTGGCCCCTGATCCGCAGTTTTGACGATTAAGCCAGGGTGGAAGCAATTGGATCAGTTGAGGGTTAACCTGGCTGATCTGATTCTGAATACTGGGCAGCCAAGACCAGGTACCTTGGCACCTGCCTAAAGTGGGCAAGCCAGGATGAGGAGGGAATAAGGGCCCCCAAAAGAGTAGGATCCAGTGGGCCAACACCGTTAATCCAAATTACTGGGGTTCAATCCCTAATTCCAGTTTTCATGCCAATACCAGCTCCAACGCCAATGCCAGTTGTCATCCCTGATGCTGGGACCTTTTCTTTTTAATGCTGGCTCCAGTGCTGATGCCAGGTGTCATCCCCAATGCTGGGACCTCTTCCAGATGCTGGCTCCAGCGCCAATGCTGGGTCCCATCCCCAATGCTGGCTCTTACACCAATGCTGGGACGTCTTCCTGATGCTGGCTCTTATGCCAATTCCAGGGCCACTCCCCAATAACACTCACCAGATCCCTCCATTGTGTCCATTCCAGCTACCTTAGCCCATAAAACCCTGCTGCCTGGATCTGGTGCTTCCGCCTTGGCTCTGACCCCTAGCTGAGGCTTAAAGGGGCTTTGTCAGAATTCTCCCTTTATTGGAATAAGCCTTTAATAAAGGTTCATGACTCGCCTATGGGCGAATGCCATATTGAGCTCCTCATTATTCTTGGGTTGAGCCCAATATAAAGTATTGGGGATCAGCCCCAATAATATTAAATAATAATTTGACACTGTCAACTAATGCCAAGGATGTCAAACCATCAATTTTTAGCACTAGTGGCGCTCAACCCAAAAATGGGGAGCCGCCATGCATCTTAATTTGCAAATGGGCCAAATAAAGGGATTATTAGAAATAAAAAAATTTATAATATGGCAACTAGCTAACAGCCTAGAAAGTCATATCAGAAGGGGAGGAAGCTTTGGGGAAACTTTTGTTTGGCACCCGCTTTAGCTGGTGGACCATGGTGGACAGCATTGGGGTGGGAGCATCAGAGACATGGGGCATAAGGAGATATAGTTGTGGGTTTTCTTCGTTTATGAGGCCAGAAGTGTCTATCACCTTAACGTATTGAGCAAGTTGATGCTCAACAAAAGTGATGAGAGCTGGCAACAAGTGAGCGACTTGATGCACTGGGGATTTTAGGATTATTGGGGTTAAAAAGAGAAGTTTTTGTTGCGTCAATGCAAGCACAGCTTGGTCCAAAAGAGAGCTCCTCAATTTTGTATTTTGCATCCTCATAAAAATCATGGGGAAAATTCAGGATGGGAATACCCTCAACAAGGGGTTCCATCGCACCATGGAGATGCTGGTGGAGAGGGTGTTGGCTGGAACAGCTTCTGCTTCTACCGCCATTTTGTTTATATTTTTATAAGTAAAAAAACCGTTTTTTGAGCGAAAAATGGTGGGGATGCAAATTGGGAGGATTTACAAAAATTCCTCCAAAAGCAAAATCTGGCTTGACGTTATATGGCTGGTCACTATCATCAATCCATTTGAGGCACTCAAATAAATTTAGCTCGACCAACGCTGGGCCAGCCACCTGAATTAACGTGGTGGCCAGAGCTGATTGGTTATGGACAGTTGACCATGGCAGCTTAGCTGAAACTGAGTCAGCCATCAACTCAGGATTCTAAAATCTGATCAAATTATTTTAGAATTTTTATAAAGTTTGAATTTTGATTGGGTGCCACTTTTGGAGCTGCATTCAATTTCCCCAAGGCTGGGGTGGGAGGATCAAGCCCCATTCAAAAAATTGGGGTGAGGCAGCCGCTGACTTAACTCTTGAGTAAGGAATGGTGGAAGCAACAGGGGCAGAAGCTGTGGGGCACTTTTGCTCTAAATGATCAAGTTTGAAGCACAAGGGGCAAATGGCGCAGCCATTTTTGATGCGCACCCAGAATGGGTGATCAGGGGCGTATCTGATCACAGTGCAAGGGGGAATTGCAAGATGGGAATCGTGATGAAATGGGCAGTTTGTTGCAAAGGTGTGAGGCCCTGGCAACTGATCTTCCCCGTTGAAAACTATGAACTTTAGCATGAGGTCTGCGCCATAAATGGCCAAACCCTCCATGAGCTCGTGGTGGAGGCATTTGGGGGAGAGATGGGAGGGCAACCTAGAAAACTGGACCACCAAAATGGACTCATCTGGGAGCCAGGTTCAAACAGTGGGAATGGGAATTTTTTATGAATGATTTGTAGCTTGACGGCTGCCGCTGTATCAGCTTCTGAATGGAAGCCAAGATCAAAATACCCCTTAAAGGGACTTAAGTCAATAAATCCAGTAGGTTTAAAAACTTCTGTGGCCATCTTGATGATGGTCACACTTGCATATGGGAAGAGATTCCCATATTTGACCTAAAGGCCAAACTGAAAATTGCTCCTTGGGAGCACCAAAGGGCTCTGGAGCACCACCTGGGAGCTTGCGAGGTGGTGGGCAAGTCCTGAGGGGGGACATAACGCCTGGTAGCGTTGGGTGGGCTAGCAGAGCCAGCCCAGGCGCGCTTCAGTAGTGGCCAAAATATGCCAGATGGCAGCGCACCACCACCTCAAGCTGGGGCAGCAGGCATTGATAGCATTGACATCAGTAAGATTTGGCTCGATTGAGCTGTTGTTTTTTGTATTTTTTGAAAAATCTGGATTTAGCTTCGATTTAGTTATCAAAATGAAAGAAAGAAATCAAATCAAGCCATCAATTGGGTTGTAGGGTTTACCATATAATGCTGAACCCAATCAATTAACCCTTTCAGGACTCACTGGCGAATTATTGAGAGGATGGTCTCACTCACCTTTGTATTAATAGTTTTATTTACCTTGGATGCTGTCAACAATCAATGTCAAGTCTTTCCTTATCCCAAATCTCCCCTTCGTGATCCTGATTATAGCCTTGAGGTCTTATAAATACCTTGAGGTTTATTTTAATAAATCCACTATTTCTCATAATCTCTTTTCCTATTTTAGCTTTACTTAAGGCCTTGAAGGCCTAGTAACTCGCTGGAGGCTTTGGGGACCTGATTTAGTACAGACTAGCTTGGAGTTCCTCCCCCATGTCCCAACAGCCATGTTGGGGTTACTATGTGAACCAGCAACAACTGTGGCTATGGCATCATTTTAAGTAAGCATTTTTAAGGTCATCATTGTTTAGGCCTCTATATATAAGTGATCAGCAAATTTAACAAAGGTTTTATTTTGGCGTAGCGCAGTTCTCATGAAGGCCTGTTTCTTCATACTTAGGCTCTGCTATGACCAAAATTCTTTATCAAGCGCCTCCTTCATTCTAACCAGTTATGCAGGTCTTCCATATGTGGCATCATAACCCTCTGGGCCATATGGTTTGACTAAGATAACATATTCTTAACCTTTTGAAGATCAGTCACACCTTCCATTGAAGCTTCATATACATAGAGAAAAGGTGTAGTGCTCTCTTTGCATGGCATAAAATTAACCTTAAACGTAAGCTTAAATGTAGTGCCTCCAATCCTTTGACATCGTATACTCCAGGAGCCTTAGAATCTGCATTTACAATTTGTATATTGCACTGTTCAACTTGATGCTCATATCAATGTATCAGACCCTAAAGAGGATTGAATTGTGGATCCATTTCCTCCAGGGTAAGTCTTGGAGTAACATCCAGAAGATTAATTCTTTGTGAGCATCTTTATCATTCTCCAAGTTCTTGATGTAGATGTCCAGATTGTGACTTTGTTAGCAAGTGGGTGAGTGGTAAGTTTTCAAAGGTTGTTCTCATCCTCTGATACTCACAATGCGCCAATATAAGTACTCCTTCATTATTTTGCAATCAGTTCTCTGAGGAGAATTGTCAATATTGGCTTTTAACTCAATTGTAAGAGTATTCCAGTGTTACTCAGCTTTTTTGAGGCGACAGTAGACTTGGTTAATGTCCTCTTAACTGGGTTTTTTGCCTCTTAAGTCACTCTCCATTTTGTTAAGTCACTCAGTAATGAAAATAGTAGACTCCTTAGTCTCACGGCTTGCTGGATTCTGTTTGACATGGGCTACTCTGGAAATGATACTTTGAGACACTGATGAAGTCTCAGAGACTTAATGTGCCTCCAGCTCATCAATTAAATGTAAAGCTTGTTTTAGCCTGTCCTTAAGGAGGGTTTCCTGTTCTTCCTCTAGTTAATGGCTAGTAGGAGATTGGGCTTCCATTTCGCCATGTACTTTATTATCATATCTTTGGAGCTCTTAAACAAATGCATTAATTAATCAATTGATATTTTCATTCAACTCTGAGATATCCTTTTTGGAGAAGCTTTATGCTTTATCCACATACTTGATAACACTAAATTCTATAGATCCTATCTGATTATGGAGCTGATTAATGTAAGGACATATGCCTTTGTTAAACGACAGTTGTCCACTTATACTTTGTGATGCTAATTTTATACCTGTTCATAGGTCATCTTTAAGGCCCTTGGGTGTTGATATGATGGTGGAGTTCCTGATTATGCTCTATTAGTGGATGCACGATATGATAAAATGAAGGGTGTAAAAATCACATAATATAATGTAATAGATTCACGCTTGATCTGTAGCTCTTTAGGAAGCACTATTTTCATACAGGTTCATGAGAATCCTAGCCACAGAGGATGCCCTTTCATGGCTGGCTTTTTCTCCTGGGTTAATGACTCCACAAAGTAATTATTAACCTCCTATACAGGAATTAAGTTAGACATTGAGACACAGGAATCTGCATAGGCTTTTCTTGAACTTCTCTTAACGTGATTATGGATGGATTTCCCATAAAATCATCATATTCACTGTTCCTGTTGTTCACCCAGCAGGTGACAAATCAAACAGGATATCTTAGTGGTAAGATCAATTATTGCAGGTATCATTAAGTATCAGCTGAAACCTGTAGCTAGAACCAGCCTAAAGCTTCCATTTTTGAGCTTGATGGTGCTATGCTCAAGAAGCCCAACAGTCAATACTTGAAGTCATCTTCATCGCACAACAAGTATATTATTTACATTAAAGGGTGCCAAGTCACCGCTTATGTCCTGTCAATTATAGTATCTGCCCTATGCTAAGTATGGCGAAAAGGATTTATTGAAGTCAAGTACCAAAACGAGCTATAAAATAATGCTGTAACTTTATCAAAGTATAAAAAGAGAGCCATTATATTTTATAATTAACAATATAAGCCCAAAAGGAAAAGGATTAATGAAAATAATAAAGGGAAAAATCTGGATGGCAGGCTCTTAGTCAGGCGATGCATTATGGATGGTATGATACCTTTGTAGGCTTTTTTTGATAAGTAAAATTGTAAGTTAAATATATTAAGTTTTGCAATTTGGTTAAACAACCATTCAATTTATTTTATTTATATAAACTTGTATTTTAAACTAAGGGTTTAGTTCCTTAAGCCTTAACGCCAAGATTTATCTGTTTAACTAAGTTATGGTGGGCTGCCTTGACGCTGCTGTCAATCCATAGTATTAAATTCTAGCAGATTATCTTGCCCACGCGCCCAAGTTTCTATATGTAGCTATATAGCTACTGAGGTTTGAATCCTTACAAACCTGCCGACAATCTCTCTGAAACACTTAATATCAATATATGAGGCTTTACAGCTAGAAAATTGAATCCTTTTGTATTTCTTTTATCCATTTCTCTTCTGGGATAAAACAATTGTTAAGGGTTTTGTCCCCAAAATTCCAAGCCAATAATATTTACAATCTTCTAGAATAACTATAAAATGTTTGGTACTCTATTGTATAGTTTATTATGAAAGAATGGAATATTAAGGGTTACATTTTCTTTCACTATATTGTTTAAAACTTCAAATAAAACCCTTTAATATATATATAATTTATTTCTTTGTGTTTGTGGGAATTCAGGCTTATTAGTTACCAGTTGGTGCCTTTTTCGCCTGAATCACCACAGTTATTGGTAGGATAAATAGGCTTCTTGACTGCGAGATATTTAATATCAGGGGGCTTAATAAAACTTATAAAAAACTAAAAAATTGTTAAATAGGGGAAAAGGAGTTTTTATGGTAGTTTTATTAGTATTGGTGTTAAAGTAAAATAAGAACTTTATTAATCAGTCAATGTTTTGTATTTAAAAATCTGAGGTTTGTAGTGAGACGGTCAGTGTTTAGTATAAGCTACAAACATCTGAACTAGGAAATATGAGGTTCCAAACTATCAGATCTATTCAAACCTTACTTTGCTTCAATAGAATGGTTGCAGAAGGGTCAATAGTAGGTAGGACCAGTCTGTTAGGTAAGGATATAATATTGGAGCCAATCACCGTTGAAAGAAGATTTTTACACCTGTGGGGACCCCCTCTGAGGCTATAAAAGGGGTGGTCCCCGCGTAGGTGACTTAACTAAATTATTTATGGAACAAGGGGGAACCTCAGATGGGCTTCTTTGATTCCACTGCTTGGTCGGAGAAATCTGACTACATAATCTTGTGCTATCTGGCTGAGAATTATTGATAAATGTATTGCCCTAATTTATAGGGTTTCACCTAGAATCAGCCATGGTCTTTTAGCCAATTTTGTCAATAACATTAACCAAAACACTCTTATACAATATTGTACTTGTAATTGTCTGACATTACACCCTTCAAGAGTGTTAGGGGAAAAGTAATGGCGCAAGAATCAGACATGGACACAGGTAATGGTAACACCAGTATCCAGGGATTTGATAGAGTACTCATCCCCTTAATTATAAGTGATGACAAAAGGGCTTCCCAGATAGACATAATT
>JAKSZP010013964.1:0-27681 GCA_022478985.1 Massospora cicadina | reverse complement strand
CACTGCAGGAACTGCTTCAAGCACTGGTTCACTCGTTCAGTCTGCCCATCTGATTGAGGGTGATAGGCAGTTGAATGGCAGGGGCGAATCTGAAGAGTCTTACACAACTCTTCCCAAAAGATGGAGATAAATTGGGGTCCCCAGTCACTGATAATCTCTTGAGGAACCCCATGGAGCTCAAACACATGCGTGACGAAGATCCTGGCCAGCTCAGCCGCAGTTATTGTAGTTCTGCAAGGAATGAATTGGGCGAAATTCATAAAATGGTCCACCACCACCATGATGGCATCATAACCATCAGAGATGGGTAGTTCCACAATGAAATCCACCAATAGGGAAGTTTATGGCCCTTCAGCTTTCTGGACTGGTACCAACAACCCCGCTAAAGGTTGCCAATTTGGCTTCATTTGGTTGCAGATTAAACACTCCTTACAATACTGCCCCACCTGAGCGGGCACGCCCTTCCAATTGTACGTGCGGCATATTGACTCCAACATCTTTACTTTCTCAGGATGACCAATGGTGAGACAATAATGATGGTCCCGGATGATTTCCAGGTGAAGTGGGCCATCAGGAACCCATAGGCGCCCCTGAAACCACACCATCTCATCCTTCACGTGGTAGCCCCTGGAGAGATCCTCTTGATTCAACTCACACTTTGCAAGTAACATAGTATATTCAGTTGCTAGCGGCTGAGAAAGGACTACCTTCCTGAACATACTATATTTCTCCACGTTTACCAGAGGTGCAAGCGCTGGCCCGTTGGTCAGGGGAGAGAGAAGTTGTGACAGAATTTTACTTGGAGGAATTATAACCTGTGTGCTGTGCACTTCTACCTCCTTGGGATCAGGTGCTAAAGCAGGGTTGCAGCTCAAAGCATATGCCAAACCATTATCCTTGCCCTTGGTAAACTCATACATGAATGCGAATTGGGCAAGGGTCTTATGCCAACAGGTCTGCCATGGGGTTAGGACATGAGGAGCGCAGTAGTTTATCAAGGCACGGTGGTCTGTACGTACTTGAAAAGGTTGGGATGAGCCATGCAAGTGGTGACGCCAATTAGTCAGCGCCTCCAACACTGCCAATAACTCCTTATCATAAACGGTGTAATTCAACTCTGTCAAAGACATTTTCATAGAAAAATATACCACCGGATGCTCTATCCCATCTTCGCCTACTTGTAACAAGGCAGCCGCTATGGCGAAGTTGGAGTCATCAGTCAATACAGTGAACTTTTTGGAGGCGTCAACATGGAGAAGGATGGTCGTGGACAACAGAGTGCACTACACTGCTTGGATAGCATCCTCCAAAATGGGGACCACTGGAACATCTTTGCACCACTAGCCCTATATATGGGCGCTGCCACCTTAGAAAGATTGGGTGTGAACTTCTTGAGTAACGTACACGTCCCCAGAAAGCTCCTCAATTCTTTTACCAAAGTAGGGGTCTGTGACGGTTGAGGTTTATCCTCAGCATCACATTGCCCTGATCTTGGGTAAGACAGGGCAGGCTGTGTCTGGATGTATGGAGGAGGAGGGGGAGTTGGTCCTGGCAGGGACGCCTAAGGGGCAGGAGCTTGGAGTAGGCCAGAGGAGCCAGATGGGCGTCCAAGTCGAGGAAAAACGAGAATCAGGTAAAATGGGGAGTTTCAAGATTCGATTTGGATTCGAATCAAGAATGGAATGGAACAGGTGCTTGGAAGTTTTCGCGGTTCGTTTGGAATTCGAAATGGAACTGGTGCGGAACTGTTGAGAATCGGAACTGGCACAGAACCATTGAGTGAGGATTCCGCGATCCTGCTGTAAGGTTTACACAAGCATTAGTCAGATTAGCACCATAAGCTTGTGTTATATTTTATATTAGCTTGTAGCATGTGTATATAGGAAGGAACTGGGAGCTGGAGGTTTCTCAGTTCTGTTTTCTATCAACCTGGCCAATATTAAATAAAAGAACTTTAAAATATATATATTTATAGTTTGAGTTTATTTAAAATACTGCCTAACTGCAGCCATGTTTGGCTTGAATCAACAAGAATTGGACTTTGAGAGTGAGCTTGGGGGAGCTATTGCCTCCCTTTATACCTTGTCTTGGAGTCAAGGCATGTTGCTGGGGTTAAGTATATTTGCAACTGTCTTCCAGGGGGTGCTTGTCCAATCTTGTAGCGCGCGCACAAGGAGAGTAGTATCAGGAGCCCTGTCAGCCCTATGGTCTGTAACATGGATCCTGTTGCCCAACTCATTCGTGGCTCATTGGAAGGAGCCAGTGCGTTACAGGGTCGTCCACTCACAAATCGCCTTCTCCTTGCTGGAGTTATCATGTGTCCTTGGTCAAAAATGACGTTGCCCAGAAAAGTGACCTGGGACTTGAAAAATTTGCACTTGCTAATATTCAGCGTAAGGCTGGCTGCCTTTAACTCCTTTACCACTTGCCAAAGGTGTACTGCATGGGACTCCTGATCAGGGGAAAACACCAGGATATCATCCATGTAGGCAACTGCATACCCCTAAGAAGTCTCCCAACGCTGCATCAATGCGGCGTTGAAATATGGCAGGGGCATTCTTAAGCCCAAAGGTCATGACCCAAAACTGGAAAATCCCTTTTCTGGTATGGAAGGCGGTTAGCCACTCTTGTCCCTTTTTAATAAAAATTTGATTGAACGCAATGAGGCAATACAACTTGGAAAAGTCCTTAGCCTTCTCCACGTAGTGCGCAATCTGAGAGTCCAAAGGGATGGGATGTAGATCTGGTACAGTGACGTTGTTAAGGTTCCCATAGTCCACACATGGGTGCAGAGTACCATCAGACTTTTCAACAAAGAGAAGTGGAGAGCATACAGGGAAGGTACGCTGAAAAATCGCACCTTTATCTAACTGTTCCTTCACCCACATAACCAATGCCTCTTCCTCCTGAACAGTCAATGGGTAAATGGGGGATGATATATGCACCAGATCCACAGTAGGCACATGCTACCATCCAGATTGGTAGAGTATGCTGAAACTGACTTCACTCATGTAATCTTTTGAAGTTGGATTCAACCCAAACATGTGATTTCATAAATGGAACGGGTTTTAAAACCCCATTCCTTGACAAAATGAACTGAACCATCTGCATTTGTTACGTAGACTGTTCATTTTAACGCCTGGGCCGTAGTAAGGGACTGGGCATTTGGCACTCCACTAGTACCAACCTGGGCATATTTTGCCTGTACCCAACGTTGGTCTAGGGTATGCCTCAAGTCATGGAGGGCCTGTAACTTCACCTTATGGGCCTCCTGGCGCCCAGCCTTATCCTTGGGGTTGGTCCCCACTATGATGTCATCTGCACATGACATAGTTAATCTATTCCAGCTTAGTGGGTTCCATCTTATCTCCCATATGTTGATTAGTTAAGTATAGTGTTTAATAGATTCAATGTTTTTTCTGTAGTGTGGTTATCTGAATACTTAAATACCTCTTTCCTTTAACATAAGTATTACTTTTTTATTTTTTTCTACTCATGTTTTACAGTATATAATTAACAGCAGATAGCATTAGTATTGGACATCTAAGGCTTAATTTATTGATTCTCTGAGACTAGGAGTTTCATCTCTTTAAGGCTTATCTCATGAAAACTCTGAGACTATGAGTTTGGTTATCTGGCATCTCAGAATCAGGAGTAAATAGCTAAAGCCTTTTTTACTCTAACTGACTTTGAAAAGGAGGAGGTTCTCAATTTGATCTGTATACATGTATTTGTTTTTTCTATGTGTGTTCATGAATAGCTCTGAAACTTTTGGATCAATTTGGATGATCTTCTTTTTCAAAAAAGAGGATGCTCCAACTTAGGTCCCATTTTACTTTTATAAGAATTGGTCCAACATCTGACCATTAATTTATTATGTATATTAAAATTAATCAGAAGTGATGGATTCAATTGTGAGACATGTTCATTAGCGGATAAACTTAATTCTGGCAATGGCAGATTGATAGCTTTAAATCATCTTTTTTAAATATGGCATCATTTTTGGTAGATGGACTTCAATAGGTTTATAGTAAATACCATATTGAATTGTTAAGTAAACACCAAACTGCATAGTAAAACCATTGAATCTGTTGAGGCAACTAGAATACCACCAACCAATTAACCAAATAAATTTGAACCCATCACATCAATCACCAACTGTATAAGAAACCAGTGAGCTAATTAATTATCTAAATAACTACCAATTGCTGACTAAACCCAATGAGGCTAATGAATGATCAAACTATTATATGCTTAGTCAAAATTATTGAGCCTATAAAATTGCCCATATAATAAACTATTTGCCCAAAATAATATAAAGACTACTATTATACTTTAAAAATTATTTGAGGTGGGTCAACCTTGGGACAAATATACCACACCGAGAATGTTTTTAGCCAGTACAGGTTTCAAACTCAAAACCTGCACTAGGGGTGGAAGCAGTTTTACCCGCTCAGCTAACCACCCTTACTACTATTATACTTTAGATATCATTGATACATTCTATATATAACCTTTATTTATCTTTATATAATTAAGAAAATAAAAAGCAGCCTAAGAAGGATCCAAATATTCATAAATATGTGCACCAAGTTTAAATTTTTAGTATACTTGTTTTATTGGATCATATACATAATATATAATGATTTTTAAGGGTGGTTAGCCTGGCAGGTAAAACTGCTTCCACCCTAATGCAGGTTCAAGTTCAAAACATGCACTGGCTAGAAAAATTCCTGGTGTGGTATTTGTCCCAAGGTCAACCCACCTCAAATATATATATATAATGACTTTTTATTTCCTATAGAAATAGTAAGTTTTCAAGAAAATTTTATAGGTAGGTTATCTCAAAATAAAATTGTAAAGATAACCAACTTTAAAAAATCACTAATTTTTTAGAAAAAAAGGACTGCCTTTAAAAATTTTAGGAAAAATGAACCCCTTTCAAAAAAAGCACTAAATAGTATGAAATAATCTAGAAATTATTAGTAGTCAATAAACTGCTTTTTAAAGCTGGCGCCATATTCCCAGATTTATAGAATTTAGCTCACATAAACAAATTAGAGCTTATATTGTATTGGGTCCAAGTGTAAACTTAAGTGTCAGGAGCATGTCTGTAATGCTTCAGTTCCAATAGAGGTAGTGGGAGAGGGCCCACCCTACTACCAGAGAATACTCCGCTAAGAAGAGAGTAAACAAAGCACTGCAAAGAATGATGGTGCACAGAGGCCCCAAAGCAAGGATGGCATAGATTTTATTTTGAACCTGATGGGGGTCAGAAAGCCAAATTAAATAAGTTTGCATAAAATAAAATAAATGGATGTGGATCTATTAATAAACTAGACAACCAAAAAAGGGGTGGTTGTGAAACAATAATTACAATGTGTTGGGGTTCATTTTACATCAGGAAATGCACTGTGCCAAATACAACCAATTGCTGTAAACAGCCATCCTTTGTGATAAAATAGCTTGAGTATGCACAAACTCAAGTGATTGCTTGCAACTATCTTTTACCAGATTTGGCAATTTGGTAAGTTGAATGGGTTTCAAAGCCCCATTTTCCCAATAAACGTAATGGCCCATCCTTATTCAAAATGTAACTTGTACACTGCAGGGCCAAGGCTGTAATGTCCCTGTGTTCATCATATGCACCCCCTAAACCAAATTGGGCATATTTTGCCCTCACCCAGCGTTGGTCCAGGGTGTGCTTCAGGTCAGGCAGGTTCATCAACTTGCTCCTCTTGGCTTCTGCATGCTCTGGTTTGTTTTACAACCTTTACCAATTATCATATCATCTAGTTAAAACAATAAGCAACTTAAAATACACAGTGCTGTATATATATTAGAAAATAGCTATTATAAGTCAGTTAAATCTATAGTAATTTTTAAAAATGCGTTTATTGAGTATTCTATAATTTTTTGATTTTTAAATGCTTTTAGTGCCTTTTTTGAAGGAGGTTCTTTTTCCAAAATTTATTTATTGAAAGAGAATTGGGTTTTCTAATGTAGTAGGGTATGATTTCAAGCTCAAAGTCTGTCATTTAGATCCTATAATTTTTGAAATCTATATGGATGTAAATAAGGTTGATGACTACTCAATTATTCAATACTTGAATACTAAAAGTATAAAATCCTGATCAGAGGATGTTTATTAGTATTTGGCTAAATATATAGATTAATAAGTGTTAACACTGATTTTTATCAAAATTAATAGCTAGGTTAAGCTTTGTTTGACAATCTTTACTTCATTTATAAGGTTTTTTATCAAGCTAATTAATATACAAAATGAACAAAAAATTTAAACCTATCATATATATGAGTTTCTTTTTATATAGCACAAGTTAAAGGCTCTTTTAATTCTTATATATAATCTAAAACAAAAATAAACTGTTTAATAAATTTAGAATTAACTAATAAGTATGCTTTATATAGCAAGTAGTTGGTTAAAATTAAAGTTTAAATCTAACCTAAGAGTTTTTGTAGATTCTGAATGTCAGGGTAAAGCCTGACATTAGAAGAATTCCTGAGATTCCAGATACAATTCTTCATATCAAGAGGATTTGTGCTGAAGTTAGATCGATTATTTGCATATCAAATCATGATTGCAATGAGTTTTGTTCAGTTAATCGCTTAAATTACCCTAATGTCAATGCTATTGAGTCAATTAATTGTACCAAAACAAATTTACAATGAGACTGAGACGATTCCCACTGCTTTCAAAATCACATGCAAGGCGCAATCCCATAAGCTCAAAAGAATTATAGTGCTCCATTCAAATAATCAATTAAGCTTAGGAAAGTCCAGGAAGTTGGATGGGATATAAAACTAGACTATTAAGATGGTTAGTCTTTGCAGTCAATAAAATATTATCATATGCTAAACCCTTTAAGTACATATTTTCATTATAACAGTTCCATATACCGTATAGTAAACAAGCTATACAGTCTAACCAATTATTCTATAAAACCTATAACCATGGGTGCAGAAACACCTTTACCTGAACAAATCCCTCTTCCATTACTTCCACGTCCAAACATAGCTGGCATACTGGCTTTAACAGAAATGGGAGTGGTTGAAGCAATCCTTCCTTCTTTAGGGCTAAACCGCCCAATTGCCCTTGCCATTCTCTATATGGTACACACTACCCCTTTGTTATACTGGACCTTTAGCTCAGGGTTAGCAGGTTCACGGCTTGCTACCACAAACTGGGATAAAGTAGTACCAGTCCCTGACACTGAAGCTATATATGAAGCATGTTTATATGTAGAGTAACTTTTTGTTAATAGCATATAATTACTGATAATTTAATGTAGCTTAAATTATAGCTACCTGTAAGCAAATAGATATCTTGTGTATTAAAAGTTTTATATATTTCTAGAATATATATTACTGGCTTTTATTTCTGCTTAATCTCACTTTTAAGAAAAATTTTTAAGAAGTTTTTTACCACTGCCTTCAGCTACGCCCATTTTTCAATTAATAGCTGCAGATCCGCTGCCTGCTGCTCCAGTGTGAGGAAACAGTGCTCCACCACCCAGTGTTTTCTGCACTGCGGGCAAACGTGTTTGGATGGGGTCAAGTAGTCCACCAACCTCTTCCAGCCAATTTTCCCCCATGAGACTTAGAGCTCCACCTTGTGCACATCCACCTTTCTCAACCCAATCCTCTCACCCTCCCTGATTCCAACATTTAATTTTGCCTACATGTTGACTATGGGCGTTTAATCCTGTAGCTGACAAAGCAATAATCAAACTTGCCACCACTGCATTTGTGTCAACTGGCTTTATCAATTTCCACCCATTTAAGGGCTATTTTGACATAGGCTTCCAGACAGAGTAGGATGATTGTTGGGATTTTTTTCCATATTCCCAGCCAACTAGATTACCAGGGTTTGCTAGGGGATAATTCCCTAATGCAAAGTGAATTGGATATTGGTTGACCCTGGTTTTGGAGTAATAATGTTTGGGTGATTTTAGGTTATTCTCCTAGGTCAGATCCATCAGGGATTCATCCAGACAAATGCTTAAGATCTTGTTAGGCAGAGTTGCCAATGAAGTAGGGGCATCTGATAGTTGATTAACTATCAGGTGTACTGATTGAGATTGGTTGGGTTTCATCACCAACTGATTGGGAATTTAAGTTCAAGTTGTGAGGTGAGTGATGCCAACTGCAAAAAGCAAATTGATCAGTTGGTTTGTGACCTGCCTTAATGGGTAACAAGTCCCATTACCTAAGAAGGTCACTTGCCAAATATGGTTGGTTATCTTGGATCAAGAGGAAAACGTTAGGGACTCATTTTCTGACTCTTTCCATTTTAGGTCTTGAGGATGTCCAATGAAGGAATCCTAGCCAAGATGGGGAATAACATTGCTGCTGAGATGAGGATGGGTAATTCAATGGCAACAGCTGCCATTTCATTGAGGAGGTGCTAACTGAGGGTTGGGCGCCAAATTCCCCAATATAAAATCCCTAAAAAATTCACTAATAAAAAAGACAATAATTACCAGAGTATTACCTTAGTATACTTTAACAGAATCCATTTCAAGTTCTATTCTTTCTCAAGGAAATTATTGCTGTGTGCTCTAATTGGGAGACTCTTAAGGATAAAGAGTAATAATCTAAACGGGGATCCAGAGAAGAAGCTGAATCAAATTGGGGATTGCTGCCAACTGTGTGTTATAGAGAGAAGCTATAAACAGGGATCTAAGCGTAGATTGAGTTAGGTGGTACCAGGGAATGAATCCCTATTCAGGACATCATAAGTATTTTAAGAGGAAATATTGGCTGAGTGTTAGACCACTTTCTAGTACTATAATTCAACTATAGATAATAGTCACCATACTATTATTAATGATTATATTTCACTATCAAACAACGCGAATAATTGCACAACAATCAACCTGTGCAGTTAATACATTCATAGAGTTACATACTGAGAATAATCAGAAAACCTATATGTTTTAAACAAATGGTGCTTACTACTGGGGTGTAGTTGAGTAGAAGATATTGGAACGTGATGTTGTATAAAGACAAAATAAGAAAACTATAGACAGAGTTGTCAATCATTAACCAGAACGCCATGAAATCAGCGGATAATTGAGAATACACATCTTTGGAGGAGAGATGCCAAGATGGAGGAAGTGGTTGATAAGGTCATAAGTTTTGGAAATGAGCTACTTGGAAAAGCAATATCATTGAAGAAGAAAGAAGGAGACTTAATTTGAGAAGTCTTATTTCTAAAAATGGAGTGTGAAGTGGATTCCATACATTTAATAGCATTTAGCACAGATATTGAGCAGCTGGTTAAAAAGGTTGAGGAGTTGAAGACTCACAAATGCGAATGTGAGCCATATGTGGCGACCAACGCCAAAGAAAGAACTCCCTGTATGCTAATTGGAAAGACAACTACCCCAATAAATATTCCACCCACTTTTACCGCTATTTTGGAGATGACGCCCAAAATTACTCCCTAAGTGAGCCAAGTAGCTGAACCAAGAGAGGTGGCTAGAGAAACCTTAGAGGAATTCAAAGAAACACTAAAATTGCTGAATTTTCATTGAGATACTACCCCAGCATTTTTCCAATTGTTTGATATGACAATGTATGGATATGGCGATCATCAAAAGGCATTGATGGTGATGAATTGCATAGAAACCGTTGTCAAAACCTAGTGTTGCCCCAACTAGAGGGGGAAAGCTAGTCATACACAGGGGCCAAAGTGGCTATTATGAAGGAATTCAGAAGCCTGGTGCGCATGTCAAAGCGCATACAAGAGTTTATTAGTATTCAATACCATAAAGATGAATCCTTATCAACCTTTGCCAATCATTTCTACCAGGAATCGCAAATCCTGGTGGAGAAGCATGCTGGATGATTTTGATGCCCAAATTGCACTACAAGCGGCCCTTTGGCCCTACTGCAATTTACATCAGATGATGTCTAACTTGTTTGTGGCAGAAATTACCACCTCTTAGATGGAAGACAATTTGAAAAACTTGGGAGCTACCTTTGGTGCCCCAAATAGAAGTTTCAAATCAAGCCCAGTATGAAATTTGAATCTCATGAAAGGGAATGAGGGCGCTAAGGAGATAAATAATCAAACCATTCCAGGGATTAAGCCCAAAGACTTTGAACTGATTAATAAGGAGAAAGTCTGTTACCAGTGCAGAGGAAAGGGACATTTCCCTGTACACTGCAAAAAACCCAAGGATCAAATTAACGTGGTCCAAGCAAAAGAGTCTGCAACCACAAAGGAGTCAGGAAAAGGGCCCACGGCATAGATGGGGAACAGTCTAGAGCTGCGGAGAAGCCTGTTCCTCCCAATATTATGCACAATGAAATTAACATCAGTGATCTGTTTGTGGATGAAGACGTACAGGATCATCTGTATCAAGTAGTCAATTTGGACGTGAACATGGTAACAAGTTCCAGAGCAAAGGGGATCAACCCTGAGATAATCAAAGAAGTTGCTCAGCCGTACACCTGACAACTTGTGGACAAGATTTGAACCGCAGATAATCCCAAAGAATTGACTGAAGTTTGATTAGATAAGGCAAGCCTGTAATCCCCCTCAGCACAATCTAGGAATCATTTCCTGAATTGTTGGCGCAAATCATTCACACCCTTGATTTAGCTAGTAAGCTTCTATACACTCGATAAATTCCATCTACAATAAAAAAGAGATCATGAAGGACCACTGAGCCAAACTAGATGGTTAAGTCTTAAAAAGTAAGACCTTTGAACCATAGAAAACTGGTAGGTCTAAGTATACCTAGGATCCAGTTTGGGGGAATAAAATTAAAAAGATGGACTGTTGAACCAAAACAAGGTCAAGTCCCATGGAAAAAAATAAAAAAGATTGATAGAAACATTGGGAAAAAAGATTATTAAAAACGCATAAAAAATCAATATATTTTTATGATTTTCATTTTTTATTGGTTATCCTCAATTTGGGGATGATTTTGCCTATGTTGCCTCTTGGGAGAGGGAGAATGGATCGCAGTAGGAGTAAATAACACATAAAAATCTATGTGAGATCAGATGTTTGTGAGGTCTAGACCTACACAAAACCAAGTTCATTGAGAGGATGCAGATTTATGTGAGAAAGCGACTAGGGGAAGAGAAATTGAAAAGACGGAAGAAGCTAAACGTGATACCCCAGAGTGGGGAGGGAAGCAACAGTACAAGAAGAGGCAGTCAGTGAATAACCCAAGTAATCCCAATATGGCACCGGATCTGGAAGATAGGACTTGAGCACTTGCTGACAGGCTTTGGCAAGAACACCAGACATATGAGCTGGCAAATAACAAGAAATACTAGGTGGGGGTTGCTGAATCAGTACCCTATCAAAGCCATTAGTGGAAGATACCATTGGGATGTGCCAGAAATGAGATAGTCGTGCAAGGAGCAAACAGCATCCTGTAAATGAAGACTATGAGCTTCTTGAAAGCTGAAGCAGAAAGAGAGATTGAAACTGGGAGAAGCTGGAATTTTCATGGCCCAACTTCGAACAACTTGGTCAGAAAAGCAAAGAGCATAGGCTGCAATATCCTGATCTAGGATGTTTTCAAGATCAGAAGAATTCAAAGCTATGGGCAAAACCTCAGTGACTTGGGCCCTTAATTCTGCATAGGGGAGTTCAAGATGTACGCTGTTACCAATAGTTAGTTCAGTGGAAATACAGCTAGCTTGTATTATTGACTGAGTTGGAAGAGGAACTCTGGAAGCAAGTTTGATTTTGTGAGGAACAAACAATCAAGAGCGAAGGGCATTGCTTCAGGAGGCTTGACGATGATGGTATGAGTATTTGTGAAGGGAGCTGAATCCAGGAGAGTGTTATAATCTAGCTCAGGAATCATTGACAGAGGAAGGATGAACGCAAATTATTTGAGACAATTGCTAACCTGGTTTCAGCAGGGTTGGTTACCATTTCTGATAATTCCACAGAAGGACTGGCTACTGATACTTGACTAGGAGTATGAGTCCTGGAAGGACCATAGAAAAGGTTCTGGCACGCAGATTAACTCTTCTGCTGGAAGAGCTAAAGGACTTGATCAGACAAGCTATTGAGCAGCTGTTGGTACTGAGACTCAGAATTTGACATATGAGCTGGATGAGAGGGGGATGTTGGACTTATATGATAGTTGACATTATGCACTCTGAAATCAATTAAGCTCTAATTTTGGAGAAATTAATCTCAAAATTAATAGATAGGCTCTCCAGAGAAGAATTAAGAATGATATTAGACAAGATGTTATTATGAGAAAATAACAAGAGTGAACATAAATGAGCATTCTTAATTGGGCCATGAAATGAACATCAACGGCAAAAATCTCCTGTCAAGGATGAGGAGAAAATCAGGAAATTGAGGACGCCAGACCAAGAATCTGAATATGACAGCAGGTCATTTGCCCAGATGGGGGGAAAACCAGATCACAGGATTAATATTGCATGAGTAAATCAATCAGCCTGGCATGACAGAAGGTCATGGGCACTGTGCTGTGAGTAGGCAGTAGCAAGGAGGAAGAGGAAGAGAGCTGCATGCTAAATGTTGTCCTGAGCAGTGTTGAGTACTGAAGATCATATTATGCTTGAACAAATGAAGTATTTGACTGAGCATCCAAAGCGGTGTTCTCCTACCCCAGTCCTTTTCTCGCTGGAAATCTAAGCAAGAGGGGGATATGTTGGGATTTTTGCCCATATTCCCAGCCAACTAGATTACCAGGGTTCTCTAGGGGATAATTCCCTAATGCAAAGTGAATTGGATATTGGTTGACCCTAATTTTGGGGTAATAATGTTTGGGTGATTTTAGGTTATTTGCCTAGGTCAGATCCATTGGTGATCAATCTAGATGAATGCTTAAGATCTTGTTGGGCAGAATTGCCAACGAAATAGGGGCATCTGATAGTTGATTAACTATCAGATGTACTGATTGGGATCAGTCAGGTTTCATAACTGACTGATTGGGAATTTAAGGATCAAGTTGCGAGGCAAGTGATGCCGCCTTCAACTAGCAAATCAATCAGTTGATTTGTGACCTGCCTCAATGGGTAAAAAGTCCCATCACCTAAGCAGGTCAGTTGCCAAATATGGTTGGTTATATTGGATTGAGAGGAAAACGTTAAGAACACATTTTCTGACTCTTTCCATTTTGATGTCTTGAGGACGTCCAATGACAGAATCCTAGCCAGGATGGGGAAGACCATTGCTGCTGAGATGAGGATGGGTAATTCAATGGCAACAGCTGCCATTTCATTGAGGAGGTGCCAACTGAGGGTCGGGCACCAGATTCCCCATTATAAATTTCCTAAATAATTTAATAATAAAAAAGACAGTAATTACCAGAGTATTACTTTAGTATACTTTAACAGAATCCATTTCAAGTTCTATTCTTTCTCAAGAAAAAAATTGCTGTGTGCTTTAATTTGGAGACTCTTTAGGATAAACAGTAAGGATCTAAGAAGGGATTTAAAGAAAAAGCTGAATTAAATCAGGGATTGCTGCTGACTGTGTGTCATAGAGAGAAACTGTAAACAGGGATCTAAGCGTAGATTGAGTTAGGTGGTACCAGGGAATGAATCCCTATTCAGGACATCATAAGTATTTTGAGAGAAATACTGGCTGAGCCTTGGACCAATTTCTAGTACTTCAATTCAACTATAGATAATAGTCTCCATACTATTATCAATGATTATATTTCATTATCAAAACAACATGAAAAATTGCACAACAACCAAACCTGTGAAGTTAATACATTTATAGGGGTTATTGACCAAGAATAATCAGAAACTCTATAAATTTTAACAATGCTGCAGCTGCAGCTTCAACTCCACTCATTTACAAAAACACTCCCATTCCAACTACCTGTACTCGCCTTCCTTCTGACAACACTGGTGGTGTCATTTGCATCCCTCCCTTCCCACCTCCTTCTCCAAATTTTATACAAACAGCTTATGGTGGGGCTTTTGGCTTATGGCACACAGACCAACCTTATCTTTGCTGTTCCCTCTGGTGTAGAGTGCCTTGCTGCCCCTCACGCAACTGCCACCATAATCCCAAACCACCCTGACATAGCCCAACAAATCCCCCATGCTTATATCATAGTGGCACCTGAGCATTTTTTTGGGCTCATGTTGATAATGGTTGCCAAATTTGTTCACTCTGCTTTGGGTTTGGCCATTCAAAAAAAACTGCCCCATGCCACTTCATCTGATGCAGCTTCTGGACCCTTTTTAGCAGAATCTGAATGGGGAATTTTGTTGCCCCCTCCCACCTGACATTCTCACTCAATGGGCCAGAGTGGGCAATCTGCCCCCACCAAAACATCTAACTACATTAACCCACCTGAATTCAACCAAGCCAATCAGAGCCAAGCTTGGACCCCATTTACACCCAAGCATTCACTCATTCACCAACCACCAATTATCCAAATTCAGCCCTAATATTCTCATTAACCAGAATCCTTGGGACCTATTGGATGAGGTTGACAAATCAGGTAAGGTTATTATGAATAAGGAAACTTGTGAACCTCTTGGCCAGTTTGATTATAAATGGTCCAATTTTTACAATTCTGATTTTTACAAAACCCTCTCCCCCAAACAATTTGCTCCTAAACCCAATGACATCCCTTACCAAAGTGATTACCAGCTCACCTTAGCAGAAGTGGCCTCACCCCATTATCCAAACCTCTTCAAAGTGGTGGCACAATTAGTAGACTAATTCCATGAAGAGCTGAGTACAATCAACTATCCCCCTGATTTCCCCAAAGTAGCCAGAAGGAAATCACCAAATTGATCAATGCTGCCAATTATACAGTCTTACATGTTGCAGAACTAGCAGCGTTCAACCCACCTCTAAAATCACCCCACAAAGTATAACCAATTTTGCCCAACTTGTCATGTGCACATGATATCATAGTGGGGACCAACCCCAAAGATAAGGCTGGGTGCCAGGAGGCCTAGAAGGTGAAGCTACAGGCCCTCCCTGACCTGAGGCATACCCTAGACCAACGTTGAGTATGGGTAAAATATGCCCAGGTTGGTACTAGTGGGGTGCCATATGCCCAGCCCCTCACATTGGCCCAGGCGTTAAAACGGACAGTCTACCAAATTAACGCAGATGGTTCTATTCAGTTCATCAAGGAACAGGGTTTTGAAACACATTCCATTTACAAAACCATACGTTCAGATCAAATCCAACTTTAATTGATCACTCAAGTGAAGTCAGTTTCAGCTTATTTAATTAATTTGGATGGTAGCGTTGCCCTATTGGCGGGTCAGTGTTTGGGTTCACTGCAGCAAACCCTGTATTCCCCCATTGACACTTAAATGTGTTTTCCCCAACCAACATTCCTTGTTGGTTGACTTCCCAAATGAAATTTCCCATTTTTACCATTTTTTATGTTATTCCAAACAATCATGTGCACAGACCCCTTTGAGGATGTCTCACACCTTATAAAACTTGCCATTTTGAACACAATAATATTATCACCTCATGCACCATTGGTTCATCCAGGTCTCCTCCAACCTGGGTCATTTACCCTTTCTCTCAGTGTGTACTGCAACATTTTTGGTTTGTTATTTATTGCATTTCTTCGCTTAAGTTATTATTGCTCCAGCACCCTCTTCCAGGCAATAATGATTTTTATTCTAATGGCTAGTTCCCTGGTGTTGAGCCTGTGTACTGAGCACTGCCACACTGGGAACAGGAGAATTATAGACACTCTCCTTACACAACTCCCAGATGCCCACCTTCAAGCTAACACCACATTGTGGAGTTAGTTGAGGCTGTCTTCCAAGCAGATCTTGAGGAAAATAACCCATATTTCATCTCTATCCACCCCCACCATGCTGATGCCCCAATGCTCTGGCTCTCCACTTTTGTCCACTACTACAACCATTATGCTTCTATCATGAAAAATAAGCCTTTAGCAGATCTGCCTGACCCCCCTCCCTCTCTTCCATGGTGAGTTAGCAGTATTCCACTCCCCACCTGGTTGAAGGTTTTTTGTTTTTTTTTGTTTCATTCATTTGTTTGTTTGGTTCTTTTGCTCAATAAGTATTAGTAATGTCCATCCTCTAGTTGGCATGCCTTTAATAAATTTTTAGAATATAGAATATTAAGATTTTATAAAAATAAACTTATAAAAATCTTAATGCCTATGTCATTTTGGATTACTTAAAAAATTAATGTTGATATTTATCAGCTCAGGTATATTACTATCTAAAACAGGAGGAGGGCCAAGCTGCCCTCTACAACCATCTTCCTTTCTGC
Source organism: Massospora cicadina (assembly GCA_022478985.1). Lineage (NCBI taxonomy): Eukaryota > Fungi > Entomophthoromycota > Entomophthoromycetes > Entomophthorales > Entomophthoraceae > Massospora > Massospora cicadina. Next base: position 11,411 of record JAKSZP010013964.1, on the reverse strand, counting down.
TGTTAGGGGGAACTCTGCCTTAATAGGGTAGGAGGTTAAATTGGGTTTTACTATAAATTTTTTTTTCTGTTTTTATAAGAGTTGTTTGGTAGTCTGCTTATATAAGAATAAATTTAAAAAATCTTTTTTAATAAATTCACGGTTCATTATCTATTAACGATATTATAAATAGATGTTTTGAACTTTACAATATTGGCTAAAAATTGAATAAGTGGCAATTAGTTTAAACTAGATGTATAATATAATTTGGTTTCTATCATAAAACTTAAATCTACAGCTTCGTTATATATGATTTTTTCAATTTTAGAATTTTAATTTTGACTTGAAATTAAATACTTTCAAATTTTGGCAATTCGGATTGCGGCCCATAGCGGCCTTTGCGCCATAAGTATGACTGAAACTGGATGTTAGGCACTAAAATTGAAGCTTCTTAAAATCGAGCTTTGATCTTAAGCCTTGCTTGGGAGACGCTTATTAAAAGTGTTATCTTTTTTAAACAAGACTAAACTTGCGCCCGTTTCTTCTCGACATTACCCTTATTACCGTAACTTACCTTATTTTATCTAAAAGTTGCAAAACTCAAAAATAGTGTTTAAATAAGATGGGTGATGCAGGTTTTTTTCGAGTAAAGCTTTCCTTTCCTTTAGAACTAAGTATTTTATTAGGGTACTAGCACTGAGCAGGACGCTGAATTTTCTGACAAAATGAAGAAGCTTTCAAAAACAATCAAGTTTCCAAAAATATTTAGCAAGAAGGTAAATCCCAAAGCTTTAGAATGATCTTCCCTTTAGAATGAATAGTTTTGTTTAGAAGTTGTATTTTTATAGATTTTGTTATTCGCTTGAATTACTGCAAATTGAAAAGATGGGGTAAAACTATGTTTGCGCAGTTAAAGTATGACGCAGCTGTTTTAGTTTTTATTGTTAAAAGATCTAACCCTTAAGTCTTCCCCAGTCAAGTTTGTTATCGGGGTTCTCCGCCTTACGTTGAATTTCAGGTGGACTTAAAGAAGGTTAACGTGTCGGTATTCCGGCCTTGGATCACACGTCGTATATCGGAATTGTTGGGGGTCGACGACGATATTGTGATAGAATTTGCTTTAAGCATCATTGAACAAGAGGTTTTTGTTTTTTAAATCTTGCTGATATTTTTAAGACATGCGACCCGAAAACATCCCAGATTAATCTCACTGGGTTTCTTGAAAAGAATGCGGCTGTTTTCATGGAAGAGCTTTGGGAGCTTTTGTTGAGTGCTCAGGAGAATTCTAATGGCATCCCAACCCGATTCATCGAAGAAAAGAAAGAGGAACTTCGTAAGAAAAAGGTGCGACGCTATTCTAATTGCCTTTTACATTATTTTTGTCGTTAACATGTTGCATGTTTTAGATTGAGGAGGAGAAAATTGCGCGTCGTATTGAAAGAGAACGTAAAATTGAAAGTGAAGCTAGGAAGTTAGCGCGTGCTAAAAGGCAACTGGAAGTGAGTGTCATTTTTTAGTGAAATGTTTTTAGTATTATATTACTTTATAAAGTGCAACAATTTACTGTTTTTAGAAACAAGAGAACGAAAAGGGAAATGAGCAGAAAGGATCGGCTAGGGAGCCAGGAACTCTTATAACATCTGAAAGTCGAAGGTCTAGGTCGCCTCCCAGATATAGAAGTTCACGCGATGAAAGTTCTCGACACGAGCGAAGCTATGATCGATCTCGTGACTACAGCTCTAGAAGAGAATTTCGTCACAACGATCACGGTGATAATAAACGTGACTCCTACTCAGGGCGCCGCGAGCATTATTCTCACAGTAGCTCTCACAGGACCTACAGTCGTCGGAATCGCTCTCGAGAGTCGTCTGGTTCTGATACCCGCGTTAGATCTAAAAATCACGAACGTGATAGTCATTCCCTTCATCGAGATAGGCGAGCAGAATCTGAAAATATCTCACAATACAGCAGGCAACGTCTTGAAGAACGTAGAGATGGCGGCCACTCTCGGTACAAACGCGAAGAAAAGGTCTATTCTTCTGATGAAGCACCTCAGGTTTCTAACTCTAAACAATGAGCTTACATTATCTCTGGACATATTCTCCAAGTCTACTTAAGCCGAATTATAATTTTAGCTTGCACTGAATTTTGCTGAAATCTTTTTCTTTTAAATGGTCCTCTACTAAAATTTAATTGCAATTAAATTTGATTATTACATACAATACTAGATCTTGATTATTACGACTCTGAATACTTAATCAGTACGACCATCTAGTACTAAAAAAATACTTAATCAGTACGGTTTAAATTCTCAACTTTGTTTTTTTATTTTAAATAATTTATTGTGGCGTTTATATTATGATTTTTGTTTTTAAGTGCTTAATATACTAAGTGTATTTGCATTTAATGAGAATCTAACATACTTTATACTGTGATATCAATATCATTTAAAGCCATTACGCTTTACAAAAGTACTGGAGTATGCTGCAACTTTGAATGCATAGGTGCCATTTTATAATAAATTTGACAAAGACATCTTACTTTTATTTATAATATATTTCACAATAAAAAATAGAAGTAGAAAGCAAAATAAATCGTAAACCGATTATTAAACTTTCATTGGTTTAATTATCAACTATATGTACCCTATTACTTAAGCTATAGATTCTGCCGTTTAAAAAATGAATTCAGTTTTGTTGGATTTTATTACAACCATTTTATTAAATTTTAAACAATCATTTATTGGTGTAATATATTTTTCAAAGCTGACAGATCTTATAAAATTCTGCTTTAAAAACTTCAGAATAATCATTACTCATCTTGCTCACTTAAGAATAAAAGTTAACTAAGCCAATTAAAAAAGAGGTTTGATTATATTTATTTTGTAAAAAGTAACTTGGTACCATGCTACAGTTACCTCCCAGAATGCTGCGCTTAAGTCAGCTGCTCTTCTTGCCTGGAGAATGGGATCTGTTACCTATCATAATCAACAGCAAAAAACTTGTCAGAGTTAGGTCTGTTAGCCTACTTAGTAGTTCAAATGTTTGTATTCTGCAGAAATTATATTGCAAAACCTGGTATAATCTCAAAACATACCTATTATTTACCCTTGGCTTACCTTGTTAAAATTTATTGTCTCTATATAGTGTACATTTATTTATTTCTTTATCTAATAATATTGTTTGAGCTTGACAACCAAAGCGTTTACCATTTCTGTTTTTCAAAATTTCCTTTTTGAGATCTATTTTGTCTTAAGCATTAAAACCAAAGAGGATGCAGTTGATATAGCCAAAAGTCACCCATATCAAAATGTGCTTTTATACTAACCACAAGTATCTATATCTCAAACATTATACTGATATGGGAATGTACAAAACTTCTAATTTATTTGCTACCTTAGTTTTTACCAAGGAGCTAATGGTTGGAATTCATAGTCATAAAGTTAATTCAGTGTATAACAAAAAAGGTTCCCAAGACCTTGCTTGCCATCACAATACATATTTCCTTACGCTGTAAGGGAGTTGCCTTGATCAAGTGGTAGAATAGGTTGATATTGATGAGTCATTTATCAAACCTGAACTAATTGATCAGCAATCAATATAAGAGCCTGACAGTGACTTGGGGAAATAGCCCAGTCTGGGTGGAGGTTCAATGTGGCAGCAAATACTCTACAAGCCTCTAGCCACCTGTATTGACCCATGGAGTAAGTAGTTACTGGCGTTATGCACTTACAGGTGTCTCCACTGATGACCATAATCAGGTCAAGGTGCAGCGAGATTTTTAGGCTCATGATACCTTGAAATAACCTCTCACCTTCTGAGGTCAAAAGTTCATGACTTTCAGCACCTGGTTGGTGATAATCAAGGTCTGCGCGATTCTGGATGGTTTGCTGACTAACCTGGGGTACAAACTAAACTAGCTGAATACTTCATAATTTAATTTATTATTAAGCAAAAAGGTAGTTTATTTGAGTTAGGCCTATCTGGCAAGGGAATCCATAAATGGTGAGAATGCAAGATGGGATAACTAGAAATAAGATAGAATTTCAAGGACCATCTAGTACTAAAAAAGATAGAATTTTAGCTTGGGAGAGTTAGAATAGGATATACTGGAAAATAAACCTGACCAATGAGTTAAAATTATAAATTATATTATGTGTAGAAATATAATGATTCACATGACATACCAGTGGGATCAAGCTCTAATTCCCATAATTTTAAGATGATAAATAAATAGAAACTGACATAATTGATTTGAACTGTTGGCATGCCACCACCATACCTACTATCTCATTTTTATAGAAATTGATGAATGGAATTCACTACATTACACAGTGTTTGATTTTGTAGTGCCACAAGGAAAGTTACTATAGGCTGAGTGCTCTAGCTACCCTCAAAATGTATCACCCCACCATTACTCACAAATCCTGACATGCACTATGATTATAAATACATCAAATTTGCAATTTTGATTTTTAGTTAATGGTAACAGGGTTGTATATAACATATATTGACCTTTAATTATTAAAGTTCAAGCACTTTTGAGTAGCATCCTATATTTCTTTATATTTTGTAGCTGAAAATTATCAACTTAACAACGGTTACATTTTATTATAAAAATGACTTAATCATTACTAATAAAAAAATGGAAAAATTGCTTTTGCAGTTGAGTTTAAAAATAGGCCCATACATGATAAAACACAAAGATTATATATGTCATCATTTCATGTAGTTTTATAGCTTTTTACAAATATTTTAAAAATAGAACACAAGTAAGATTGGACCAGAACAGTAATATATTACTGATGGAAATATAAAACACTGTGTCAAGGAGTGCTCAGCTATCTGGTTAATTCATCAACCTATGAAGAAACCCTTCTAGAAGCCTAAAATTCTATAAAGCTAGTAATGTTACAAATGATCTAGACAGCCAAAATGAGGACTAAATCCAAATTAATGTGGCCAGCAATCAAAGTGCTTTCTATAAATCTAAAGCAACTTTATAGGCTGTTAAAATTTCAGTTGACCACATTATCCAACCTATTGACCAATTGATTAATTTGATGATTGGTGGTTACAGAATATATCTTGGCAATGATCACTGACTAAAGTATTCTCATTGGGAATCATCACTGACATCTTTAATCATAAATTTGATGTGGGAACAACACCCAATAGTTAAATAATTGCATTGAACAATTTAATATCTCAGCAACGGTTGCCAACAAAAGATTTTATTGACAGGAATTATTGCTGACAATATTGAGCAAGAATTTGATGTGGGGCAACATTTAATAGCAAATTATGAGGAATTGTTCAGAGCAAATGGATGGGGGAGTCACTGGAAACTACCTAAGCGATCTAACGCTGTGGTAAATGGTAGTATCATAATCAGCCAACACAGATGGTTTCAAGTTCCTAACACTAATAAATTGGTCCAAACAGCTAAGTATTACAATACTTAAGAAAAATAAGTCAAAGATACCCAACGTGATTTGTTGGAGATTCAACTGCAATGACCAATTCTAACCAAAATCAAAATTCAGTATCTCAGTCTAATAAGATCTTAAAACCTCCATCAGAGATATCTGATTCTCAGTTAGACCAATGAATGACCCTTCATAGTTATCAGCCTCTTCTGACAGATGAGGCTAAGCAATCCAATGGGGCTAAACCCTCCACAAGAAGGTCAATCCCATCTAATAAGAACTTTATCAGATCTGACCATCAAAAGTATATTAATAATAATCAGCAATATCAGTCCTCTACTAGAAAAGATCTTACCTCAGTTGAATCATGAAGATCCTCACAAAGAACTACCAAATATGCTCCTATAAATATCCCTCATTTTTAACTAATAAAGTACCACTTATTTTGTCTCATGTAGCTTTATTTTGGTCAATTCAAAACAAAGTTCAGTATTCCAATTAGAATTTATTGTTGCAAAGAAACTAATAACTTTGTTGCTTTATTTCCACCTTTTCTAAAGACATGAAACTAATAATTTTTTCGCCTTTGTAGCGCCTGAATATCGCAATTTCTCAAGAAATTCCAATAAGATTAAGTGCCTAAAACTTGAGGGTCAATCCAGTATAGGAGAGCAAATAATTCCCAGCAGACAGCTGAAAAGTTATGTGGTGATTTTACTATAAAACCCCTAAATATTTCTAATAAAATTAGCATTTACCTTGATAATAGCTTAGCTGTTTTACATTGGCTGTATAACTTACCATTGGGATAAGAGTGCAAGGATCAGATATACTTAAGTTTTTATCAAGTCTCCTTTGGCTCTGCGAAAGAGAATAGGGAAAGTGTTCCATACCAGTACTGTAGTATCTTCAAGATAAAGATGCTATTGTCTACCGTTGGATTTTTCACTCAATGTGGCTTTATGGGCATCAACAATAGTAATAGTTTACATACTATTACTGCCCCAGACTATATATTTTTAAAACAATTAACGCAAGTGGTCAAGAATATGTGCAGTTAAAATCAGGGTACAGAAGCAAGCTACCATTTAGTGGCCCAGATTTTAAAAATTCGTGCTCACTACAGGAGGTAGTTGAGTTGTCAAAAGCCAATTTAAAGCACAATGTCTTATAAGAATGAGCTTCAAAAGCTTTGTACAGGGCTAAAGGCCATCAATCAGAATTTGCTCAACTCAGCATCTCAAGCTGACCTTAATACCTTGGAGGATCATGTAATCAAGACGGAAGAGATGTATGAACAAGTTGGACCTATAAATAATGACCTATGTGGAAAAGTTTCCTCTTTAGCAGAAAGAGGGTGAACTTATTAAAGAGTTTTTATTCCAAAAGACTGTATGTGAAACAGACTGAGAACGCATCCAGCATTTTCAAAAGGATATGGAGAAAATGATGAAGCGTATTGAGGAGTTTGAAAATTACAAATGATATTGTGCGCAATTTGAGGCAAATGAGGCTGACAAAATTACATGCAGAACTTCAATTGGAATAACCTCTCTACCCCAAAGTATGCCTAAATCATTTGTTGGTGTGTTGGAAATGACTCCTGAAGCCACTCCTATGGCTACTCAAGTTGTTGAACAAGAATATCCTATGAGTGGAGCGACTGAGGAATTTTGAAATATGCCAAAGTTTCCCACCTTCCACTGGGATAACATTCTGGAGTTTTTCCGCCTCTTTGGGATGAACATGTTTGATATGTGGACTGTCAGAAAGCGGTGACTGTAATGAACTGTCTTAGAACTGATTGCCAGAATCTGGTGCTACCTCACCTCAATGGGGACAACTGGTTATACTCTGAAGCAAAAGCAGCAATCATGTTGGAGTTTGGAAGTCCTACTTATATGGAAAATTGCAAACAGGAAATCATGGATATACAATTCTGCAAGGATGAGACCCTGGCTAGTTTTGCCAATCAGTTTTTCCAATATTCCCAGATCTTGGCAGGGACAAACGTGCTGACTGACTTGGATGCACGCATAGCCATGCAGATGGCACTATGGCCCTACCAAGAACTGCATCAGATTATGGTGGCAGCACTAGTAACTCAAACAATGACCTCACAGATGGTGGACCATCTGAAGATTATTGGAGCCTTGTTTGATGCTCTCAATCACACTTTTAAAGTTGCCCAAATATAGGCTCAAAATAATGTTAAATTTTCCAAACCATATAAAGAATATGAGAGTTGAACTGTGACAGGAAGTAAACCCAAAGCTCAAAGATGAGCGGACAAATTGTCAATCTTATGTTTCCAATATGGGAAACCTGACCATGTAAATTGCCCAGTGTTGGGACAAAAAGCTAAAAGATCAAATTGATATCATCAGACCAAAGAAACTGGTTCATATCAGAAAAAGTACCATCAGTCTAGACGTGGGCATTCTAGTACTGCTGATAAACCTGTCCCACCTAATATAATAAATGATGATATCGATATCTCTGATCTATTTGTGCCAATAACATGCCTGATACGCTTATCAGGTGGTTAACATGGATGTTAATGTGATAACTTGAGCCAAAGTGAAGGGGATTGACCCCATAATTGTTAATGAGGTTGCTCAACCCTATGCACAACAGTTAGTGGAGAAAATCATATCTGCTGAAAGCCCTGAAGACTTAGTCAAAATGAAGTTGGATGAAGAGAATGCTTCTTTACTTATTAGCGCAATTATGGAGTCATTCCCTGATTAATCCACTTAAATAAATGCACACTAGATCTGGTAAAATAAGGCTGCTATCTATTCAATAAATACTTTATTGCAGTACTCAAAGTATACATATGTCTATATTCTAGTCAATAGGATAAGAGTGCAAGCAATAATTGATAGTGGAGCGCCGATAAACATTATTTACTACCAAATTAGTGAAACAAATGAAGATCTCACCAGATTTGTATCTTCAAAAAGGGTATGGTATGGCTGGATCAGACATTACCATCTAATGTGGAGCCTACAGTGCACTACCACTTCAGTTTGGATTGCTGGTGGTGTCAGCTCCTGACATAGTACTGGCCAATCCAAATTATGATATACTTATTGGGATGGAGTTCCTGAGGTAATATAGGATGAAATGCAATTTTGAAGAAAACAAACTGATAATATTGTGGGCAGACGTTGCCTTTGGTGTAACTGCGGGAGGGAGAGATTCTGCTGACAAAAAGGAGTAATTTTGTCATCTTGATTTATAATAATGGTTTTATACCCATTAACTATAAATTAGCTGGGCAAAAATGAAAGCTATGCCAATGGAAATTATGGAGAATTGCGGAATACCTTTAATGAAAAACTCAATGAATACTACTCCACTGGGAGCCCAAAATCATAGTTAACACCGGGTTAAAGAAGGAACTCCCAGAACAATTATATGGGGAATTGTCAATCCATGGAAAAATTGAGTATTGAACCTGGGTGGCGCCAGAGATCTTAATGTCAGGTCATGGAGAAATATGAGCACTCTTAGTCAATCTGGGATAGAAGTCAAAAAAATTGCAAAGAATCAGATCATTGTGTTTCTACACTTGCTCCTGATGGTGGAACTTAGTGACTTTAATGAATTAGGATCATTTTCTGAAATGTTATTGCCAGCGGAAACTGCTGAAAGCACCAACATATCAGTGGATCATGAGCTAGTTTTTGTTCACATGACATTATTAAAGGCACCAACATCAAGGACAAGGCTGGGCGGCAGGAGGTCCAGAAGGTAAAACTTCAGGCCCTTCCTGATCTCAAGCACACCTTGAACCAACGCTGGGTACAGGCAAGGTATGCCCAGGTTGGTACAAGTGAGGTTCAAAATGCCAGCCCCATTTTAGCTTTTGCGTTAAGACGGATGAGCTATATGTTGAATGATGACGGCACAATTCAATTAATTGGTGAATGTGGGTTTGAGACCCATTCAATTTTATAAAATTTCTAACTTGGGTCAGTCTCAACTCCAATCATTTTTCTCAAGTTTGGAATATTTCAAAGTATACCACCCTGTTGGATGGAAGTGTGCGCCTATTGGTGCACCTCATTTTAGCATCACTTTTCTTGTCAGATGATTCCTCCAAGTTTGCTTAACTATGATCCTACAATATTGACCTTCCTCGTTGGTTGTCACTTCTCATAATAAACACCCCATTCATTTTACAGTCTTTTTATGTTGACTTGGGCATACCTGTGCGCAGACCCCTTTGAGGAGGTCTCACATCACATTACCAATTTTTTTTAAAATTACTGCGGCATCAGGTACACTGCAGGCCTTCCCGTTTCCCTCCAAATCTGGTCCCCCGTGCAAACTGGCCACGTTAAAAGCTTGGTTATGAAAAGCTTTTTGATCCATAGTTAAGTTTTGCTCTTAGTTCAATCCCTCATTTTGTGTACCATGCTAAACACCCTTGCCCTATGTCGCTGTAGCTCCAGCCACATCTGCTGGGCTACCTTTATGTTCACACTGATGACAAGTTCCCTTGAGTTGGTCCTGTGCACTGAGCACCACCACGCAGGGAACTGAAGAGTTATAGATACTCTCCTGATAGCTAGCCAATCTGATCAAGAATCAGCAAGAGGATGTGCTTTAATTATTCAAAAAATAGTGGGATCTATTTGCTCATAATGATCATGACATGAGATGTCAAAAAGCATACTCTACAAAGTTGATACTGGGGAAAATCCACTAATAAGAATGAGACCTCTTTGAAGGTCAATAGTGGCGGAAGCATAGGTCAGCAATGAAACCAGCAAGTTAGTGGACCATGGGTTACTCGTTCCATCATTGAGTCCATAGGTTCATTCAATTCTCTTGTTAAAAATAAGGATGTATCAAATTGAGTAGTGATTGACTATCGCCAACTAAACAAGACCACTAAGAAAAAATCTTATCCAATGCCTTGAATTAATGACGTGCTTGATCTCCTGGGGGAGGCAAAATACTTTTTGGCTATATACTGATTTTAGGCTATTGGCAAATTTGCCAAAAGAAGTGTCACGATTCCAATATGACTGGACAATAAGCCCTAAGTCAATATAGCAGAATGAATGGAATCCGCTGGAATCAAACTGGTACTGGTAATTTAAGCGCTTCAAAATGAGGCATTTGGCAAATTGAGAGGATTTATGCCAAGATTCGATACAAATGAGAGTAAGTCAAAAAGGGAAGCAGAATAAAAGAGTACCAAGCTGAGGACGCATCCTGCTGGGGATCTGAGGCATAAAGAGTATGATGGAAGATAAAAGGTTTAGAGGTTTTTATGAGAAGGAGAGTGCAGATAAAACCTGCAATTATATTATAATAAAGGGTGGAAATAAGGGGCGATAGCTCCATAAATATTTTATTAAGTTTATTATATAGTTGGCGATCTTCATATCATCCAATTTGGTTGCTCAGTGGCTCATACCCTGTGCAAAACCAACTCGGTGGATTGAGACCCAACGCCGAGAATTAACAGTGGTGCTCACTACAGGGGGACTCTGCTGATTGGTGCTGAAGTAGCTAAAGGTTGATGAAGAGGTGGCGGTGATGCGCCATTGTGGTTTGGTTCCAGCGATTGTTGGTGGCAGGGAATGGCAAGCCCTGGACGCCCACCCCACATGCTGAGTTTGGTTTTAGGAGGATTACCATCTGGTTAAGTGGGGGGAAATGTCATGATTTTAACCAGATGGAATCCTCCAATGATTTAGCGTTACTTGGAATGATATAGCCAATCCTGGAAGAATGGTTTATTGACTGAATTTCGTGTTATTTGGTTTGATTGCTGGTTAGTTGCTCCCCAATTTGGGATGAGCTGAAATTAGTATTCAGCCAAGTTTTGTATTTAGGTTCAAGTGGGGCCAATTGGTGGCCCCAATCATTATAAGGATCACCAGTGACTAATAGCTGAGAATGATCCAATCAGTCAGCGGAATCAGTGGTTGATGCCAATGGCCATTCATGGTCTGTTGTGGGATTTCCAGCAGAAAGCCAA